>LR746269.1:6596230-6896230 GCA_902729315.2 Spirodela intermedia | reverse complement strand
GCCGCCGGGCCCACGCGCATGCCTCTGTCTCAGTCGCTCTCTCTCTCTCTCTCTCTCTCTCTCTATCTCGGCGCTAGCGGACAGGGTAGCAGCTGGGGAGCTTTCCAATAAGCCCTTGTTCAGTTTTCAGTTTTACCTTTGATTTTATAAAATATATGCTTTGACCCGTTTGTCGAAGGTAGGTGGCAGGAAGGTGGGTAGGAGTTGTAGGGATGGAGAGGAAAACGTGCTGCAAAATTACTGACATTAATAATATCTGAGAGAGGGACTTTTTTAATTAAAAATATAATAAAATTATTTAAATTCGCAACAAGAAACGAGCGCGAATGAACCACAGCTGGTCTATGGTCAACTCCCTGACGTCCCCCACGAACAAGGAGACTTTTTAAAGAGGGAGGGGTAAAAGGGTGAATGAGAAATTAACTTTTTACAAAATTCAAGATTTTGTGGGGATTGTTTTACAAAAAAATGGAAACCGCATTCAGACGTTCCACGTATGTGCACACGTCAGCCGGAGACGGCCGCCGCCTCATCGAGCACCACCAGGTCGCGGAGTCTGATGGAGCGAAGCGGCGCGGGGAGCGGCGGCGGGCGGGGGTCGGTCAACCTCATGGAGACGCTGTCCATCGTCGGGCGACGCGCCGGCTCAACGCGAAGACACGACAGTGCCACCGCCGCCGCCACAAGGACGGCGCTCGCCAGTTGCCCCGTCGGTGGTTTCAGCCGCCAATCCAAGACCTCCACCAGCAGCTTCTCCCTCCCCTCCGGAGACGGCAACTCTCCGATCAGCTCGCCCGCGTGCCTCCCCGCCAGAATCTCCAGCGCCACCACCCCGAAGCTGTACACGTCGCTCGCCGTCGTCGCCTTCACCGTGTAAGCAAGCTCTAGAGAGAGAAAGACCAAGAGAAAGAGAGAGAGAGAAGGTGAATGTGTTTGTGAGCAGAGGAGAGACAAGGACGAGTGGTGGCGTCGGAGAAGAAGAGATTCACCGGGGGCAAGGTAGCCTAGGGTTCCGGCGAGAGCGCCGGCAGCGGACCAGGTGGACTGCTCGGGATTCAAGAACCTGGCGGTGCCGAAGTCGGAGACGCAGGCCTTGAACTCCTCGTCGAGAAGGATATTTGCACTGGTGATGTCCCGGTGCAGCAGCGGCGGCAAGCAGTCGTGGTGCATGTACGCGACGGCGCTGGCCACCTCGGAGATGATCCTCACCCTCTTCGCCCAGTCTAGCTCCGCCGCCGCCTCGTCGCGGCGGAGCACGGCGGCGACGCTGCCGTTCGCCATGTACTCGTAAACCAGGAACTTGCACCGACGGCTGAAGTAGAAGCCGTAGAGCTTCACGATGTTGCGATGGCGGATCGCCGTCAGCGCGCGGACTTCGTTCTTGAAGGAGCTCTCGTCCCCGTCGACCGCGTGGAGCTTCTTTATCGCCACCGTCGCCCCGCCGCCGCCGGGGAGCTGCACCTTGTAGACGCTCCCCCAGCCGCCACTCCCGATGCAGAACTTGTCGTCAAAGCCCGCCGTGGCGGCGGCGACGTCATGGAGGGTTATCCCTCTTCCGAGATCCGCAGAGGAGAAGGCCTCCACGTCCCCTTCATCTTCCTCCTCGACATCCCCTCTCCTCCGGCGGAAGCAGGAGATGTATCCGGCCAACGCGAGGATGAAGAAGACGACAGCTGAGAGGGGCAAGAAGATGGAGAGAAGCACCACCTTCCTTCTTTTTCTTCCTCGAACGTCGGAAATGGAGTTGCAAGGAGGGAGACCCAGCTCGCTGGCGGCGCCGCCGCCGCTGCCGTTGCACAGCCCCCGGTTGTCGGTAAACGCCGCCGCTGGTGCCCGCCGGAAGAAGTCGCTCTCCGGGAGGGGACCCTCCAGGAAGTTGTGCGACAGGTTGATGGAAGAGAGGCTGATCATGTTCCGCAGAGAGGCGGGAATGGCTCCTGTTAATCTGTTGCAGGAAAGATTTAGGGCTTCCAGCATCACCAGCTTCCCCAGCTCCGGCGGGATTTCGCCGGCGATGGCGTTCTTGCTGAGATCAAGCAAGATCTGGAGATCCAGCAGCTTCCCAATCTGCGTGGGGATTTTCCCGTTGAACATATTCCGGCTCAGATCCATGCTGCGGAGCTTGGCAAGGTTGCCAATCTCCACTGGAATCTGCCCTCTCAGCTGGTTGCCTGAGAGATCAAGAATCTCCAGCTCGGTCAACCTCCCGATCGACGACGGCACCTCGCCGGAAAGCTCATTGCCGTTCACTCTCAGCTCGAAGAGGGAAATCAACCCGCCGCCCAGTTCTTCAGGGATCTCTCCTCGCAACTGGTTCCACGACAGATCGAGCACCTTCAGCATGGTCAACTCCCCTAGCCGACGGGGGATCTCGCCGGAGATGTTGTTCCCGGAGATCTGGAGCATCGTTAAGTTGGTGCATCTTCCCCACTTCTCCGATAACTCGCCGAAGAATCTGTTGGAGCTCAAATCAGCGTATTCCAGAACTGGGTAGACTCCAAAATCCTCGGAGAGATTCCCCACGAGCTGGTTCTCCCTGAGGATGAGCCTCCCCAATGACGAGCAGTTCCTCAGCCCATCGGGCACTCCTCCGGTGAAGAGGTTCCCGGCGGCGTTGAGGTGTTCCAGAGCGCCGGCACGGCAAAGCGCAGCTGGAAGCTCGCCGGAGAACCGATTCTTCTGCAGGCCGACGACGGCCATGGCGGCGAAGTCCATCTCCTTTGGGAGAGCTCCCGATAGCTCATTCTCGAAGAGGAGGAGATCTGTCAGACTGGTGAGGTTCTTGAACGAGCTGGGCACGCCCCCGGTGAGGTTGTTGGTGCTCAAGCTCAACAGGAAGAGCTTCTTCAACCTCCCAATCTCCGGGGGGATCGAACCAGAGAGATAGTTGTTGAAAAGCAACAAGGTGTTGAGCTCCGTCAAGTTCCCCAGAGAATAAGGAATCGGACCCGAGAGCCGATTCTCGTAGAGCTGCAGGACGCCGAGCTTCGTCAACCTCCCCAGCGTCCGCGGGATCGAACCAGAGAGACGGTTGAAGTTAAGTTCCAGATCTTCCAGGTTCACCAGGTTTCCCAGCTCCCCGGGAATCTCCCCGTCGATCTGATTCTTGAAGAGGATCAGGTGGTTAATCGCAGAGAGATTCCCAAGAGACGGAGGGATGGGTCCGATCAGGTGGTTCTCGCTCAAATCTAGACGGAGGAGCTTCTCCCCAAGAGCTCCAAGCTCGCCGGGGAGTTCGCCGGAGAGTTGGTTCTGCTGGAGCTGGAGAGAGACGAGTTGGCTCAGATTGGCAATCCTCCGAGGGATCAGCCCTGTGAGGCCATTGCCGGCGAGGTTGATGGTCTCTAGATCTTGGAAGAGAGAGAAATCGAGGCTACTCAGGTCGCCGGCGAGCCCACCACCGGGAAGCTCTATTCCCATCACCTTCCCTTGCCGGCAGGCGATGCCCTTCCACCCGCAGGGAGCGGCGCTGCTGTTGACGGCCCAAGAGCTGATGTTATCGTGGCTCTTGAGAGTCGCTCTCCAAACGAGGAGGGCCTCCGCCTGTGTATTCCCGGCGGCACCGCCGGGAAGCTCCGAGAGAAATATCGGCAAGAGGAAGAAGACGAAGTGCAGGAGGCGCTCAGAGCTCATCACGACGGCCGTGGAAGAAGACAGAGGAAGACGGTGGCGAGAGAGAGAGAAAACATCGACGCGTCAACGATATCCCCGCCGCGCCGCCGCCGACGGTGGCGTGCCGGAAACCCAGCTGTCAAGCTAAAAAGTCAGAGGCCATATAAGCTTCGGCTGTCCGCCGCAAACCGCGGTGCTCGGGATCAGCCGGGTCAAACCGACTCGGATCGGAATTTACCGCATTTAAAGAGGCCTTATATGCCTCGACTTCGTAACGGATGACGATCAGTCAATGCCGTGGGCGAGTGACGTGTCCGTCGATGAACCCTGAGGCGGTAAGCTTTAGACGAGACCTTCTGTGAGGGTTTCCGGCAATGTGGGCCCCATCACCCATAGTCAACCGCGTCTAACTTATTAGTAATCTGAGAGTGGAGAGAGATTAAATGGCCTCTGACAGCTTAAGTGGAATGAAAATTTTCTTGCTGAGAGATAGGATGATGTACGGACAGATTGTGGGAATTATGTTGGTAACAGCTGAGCACTAGATCAGATATTTATTACTATAATTAAATTATTAGTAACTAATAAATTCTAAAGTGGGACATCTGGCAATCCACGTAAGTTCCGAAATAATTTCTCAGGTCGTGGTCCAATGAAGCAAAGGCCCATTTCAGGCCCAATTACCTCATGTCAGCCAAATTACATAACTCCCTCTCTCTCTCTTCTCTCTCTCCCCCCTCAATCCCGCATGAGTCCTAACCCATGTTACTGCAACGCTCTAATGGGCCTAGCTAAATGGGGTCTAATGTGTCTAACCCCACCACTCTCCGGTTTAACTAAATGGGCTAAATGGGCCTATATTCGGCCTCGGACATCGAGGAGAGCTGTATTTGGGCCTACTTACGTGATTGGGTCAGGCCCATTATACGACATACTTTGATTCGTAGTGAAGCTCTTCAGAAGAACAGAAAAAGAACACGTGCTGTTGATTCCAAATGATGGTTTTTATTTTATAGACCCTTAATATTATATATTTACACATAAGTACTAAATAATCTTCTCTTTCGTAAAAGTAAACGTAATTATTTTATTGAGATAATTACGTTTTTTTTCTGGTGACGTATATAGAAGGCGTATATCAATAAAAAACCCTGTACATTATCACTGTTTTATGGTAATAAGTTAATAATTATGTCAATACTTTCTTAAATTACGGTGAAAAAAACATTTATTTTGGACATTTCGGGATGACTTTTTTACAAAAATTACAGAATATTTTTATATGAAAAGGTAAATAATTATTTTAATCAATTCAATTGAACTCTGCGGAATACCAACGCGGTGAAGAGAGAGAAAGGCGGCAGGTGGGACGGCGACGCACGCACACCCATGTGGACGGTGGAGAGAGGTAGAGAGAGGGGGAGAGAGAGAGAGAGAGAGAGATGAGTGTATTTAGGAGAGGGAAGTGGGGATTTTTAAAAATCGGGTACAAATTAGTCACTTTTAATCGTATTATCTCGCTTAATCGAGGAGCGAAATCAAAAAGTTTGGGGGGGTTTGATGTGAGAGTGAAAAGAGGAAGGGATCTAATTTAGGAGTCATGCAAAATAAGTAAATATATTTTTTATAGGGACATAAAGGTAAGTAGATATCTATAAAGGGAGAAAAGATCCAACTTTTCTAGTCTCTCTCTTCGTTCCAACTAACACCTCTACCAACCTAACGTCTTGCTCGTTCCTGCGCTCTCCGTCGCAGCGGCCGCAGAGGAAGAAGAAGCTCCTCCGCCGCCGCCATGGCGCAGCTGCTCCACCTCTCCGGCGTCACAGGCTCCCCCTCCAGCTCGGGTGGCAACCGGTTTCTTCTTCCCGCTCAGGCGCCCTCCTTCCCGGCCGCCGCCGCGTCCTTCCCTGCCGCTTCCCCTTCTCCAAGCTTCTCTCTCTCCCACCCCTTGCTTCCGGCCAGATCCTCCGTTCCCGGCCGGAGCTCCTTCGCCGCCGATCTCGCCGGCGGCGGCGGTGGCGGTGGCGTCAACAACAACGGCAGAGGCGGATCGGGGGCCGGCGGCGGTGGCGGCGATGGGAGTTCCGGCGGCCCCAGACGACCGGATCCGCCGGCGGATCTCGGTCCTCTGGGGATCTTCGTCGAGGGATGGAGATCTAGGGTTTCTGCGGATCCGCAGTTCCCCTTCAAGGTCCTCATGGAGGAGATCGTAGGCGTCAGCTCATGCGTGCTGGGAGACATGGCCTCCCGCCCCAACTTCGGCCTCAACGAGCTCGACTTCGTCTTCTCCACCCTCGTCGTCGGCTCCATCCTCAACTTCGTCCTCATGTACCTCCTCGCCCCCACGGCAGCGACCAGCGGCGCTGCTGCTGCCCTGCCGGGGCTCTTCGCCTCCTGCCCGCCGGGGCACATGTTCCAGCCGGGGGCCTACTCCATGATCGACCGGCTGGGGACCTTCGTCTTCAAGGGATCCACCTTCTCCTGCGTCGGATTCGCAGCGGGGCTCGCCGGCACCGCCATCTCCAATGGCCTGATCGCGCTGAGGAAGAAGATGGACGCGGCCTTCGAGACCCCCAACAAGCCGCCGCCGACGGTGCTGAACGCTCTGACGTGGGCGATCCACATGGGGCTGAGCAGCAACCTCCGGTACCAGACCCTCAACGGCGCCGAGTTCCTCATGGGGGGAGCGCTGCCGCCGGCGGCGTTCAAGGGCTCCGTCGTGGTGCTGCGCTGCCTCAACAATATCCTCGGCGGCGTCTCCTTCGTCACCCTCGCGAGGTTGACGGGTTCCCAGAAGGCGGAGGAAAACCAGGCGTTCGCCGGGGAGGAAGAAGACGACGCGACGACGGTGAAGCTCCTCCCAAAGCGGGTCCGCACCGCCGAACCAGTGGCGCAGGCGGCGGAGTCTGCTGCCGACTTCAAGTGAGTTGCGTTGACTTCTGCTCCTCTCGTCCTGCTCGATCAAGCGGTCGCTTCGGCGGATCGTCCGTAGAGAGAAATAGGGTTTTCAACAGGTGGGCGTCCCAGCTAAGCTTAGAATTGGTTTTCGTGGTAATAAATGAGGACATTTGCCGACCCAGCTTGTCATGAACAAGATCGTTTCCTCCCCTCTTGTCTGGTTTTCGGCTCCAACCCGGGCATCGATCTGCTCGAGGCCTGTTCTTCAGAAGATCACGGAATCGTCGCATTAAGCTTGTGATGGAGGTGGTGTGTGCAAACACGGTGCCAGATGCTCGTAGAGATCCAATCTTACTGAGGACGATCCCAGGAGAGAGAGAGAGAGAGAGAGAGAGAGAGAGAGAGAGAGAGAGAGAGTTTGTGATTGATCAATGGAGGGAGAATCTGGGAGGAGATGGGGATCTGAAGAAGGCTTCGCTGGTCGATCTTCTGAGGTGGGTCAGAAAATTAAGATGATCTGAACGTAGACGCAGAAGACGGTCCCATTCACCCACTACACACAATGTAATGGGTTTCTTTTCTCTCCCGCCGTCGCTAACGGTGGGGCTACCTTGACGCCACCACTACACACAATGTCAGCACGCCAGGCCAGGCCAGTAGGGCCCCACAAATAGAGAGAGAGAGAGAGAGACTAGAGAGAGAAAAAAAGTCGACAATTAGCCTAGAAAAAACCCACACAGAAGAACGTCTAATTTCTCTCTCTCTCTCTCTCCCTCCCTGGGCATGATCTACAGCGCCGGAAGCTAAACACAGCCGCCGAAGCCGAAAACCCAAAAGGTCCTGGGGATTTGATTTACGGTACTTTTATTTATAATAAGTAAGCTGACGATGAGCATACCTGCCAAGCTCCGGCAATCTAGAGAGAGAGAGAGAGAGAGAGGAAGGAGAGAGAGCGACCGAGACCAAATCAGCCCGGCGGCCAATTCATCTGCCGCCCGCCAAGCAAATGAACGTGGAGATGAAACACAGATTGACCTGCAGAACCAGAGGCCGAATCAAGAGATGACCGAATAATTTAATATATATATTTTTGTAAATTCATGATCATATTCAAGAAAATAGAGGATGGTACACACAGCCATTTCGGCCGTCGTTGATCACGACCCGGTAGCCACTCTGGTCGATCCCTTCTTGCTTGGCGACCAGCTTGGCGACATACAGCAGGTGGCCGAGGATCTCGACGTGCCTCGGCTCTGCCTGTTTATGATTGAAGATTGTTCTCACGCCGGGCCCAAAGCTGAGGATCCAAATATAGTAAACTGCCAAGAACATGTACCTTAGATATACCAGTCAACCCATCCTTAACCTTGGGGATGATTACAATGTGCGTAGGTGCTTGAGGAGCGATGTCTCTGAACGCAAGCGCCTGGCGCACATTGTAATGGTCAGTGCTTTCAACTAATGAGAGAGATCAGGGCAATCTGTTCTCACGAACAGGACCAATGAGAGATATTTTAACTGAAAATATGCAGAGGAATAGAATCAATGGTCTCTTCCACAGGAGGTAGATGAATGTGACAGCAATACTCTCCTTTACTAAAAATACCCCTCCCTCTGTGAACAACCTGTTCGTACAGGTGTTGCTTCTCTGGAAATAGAATATGCAAAATTAGGGCAGAAAGTTGCTTCTCTGTGGATTTACTGATGATCAACTTGAGATGTACTCTGGAAAGAATGGACGTGTATGTCACTGAACAAAGTGAGCCGCATGAATATATAGGAGCTATCGCTTACTCCCAAGGCCTCTCTGAAATATTACCCAAGAGAAGATTGAATGGGCTTCAGAAAAAAAGCCCAAGATTTTTTTTTTCTTTCTTATCAATTAATTTATCTCCCTGTCAATAGCACAAATGAGATGGGCAACTAACATCACCTTCGGCAGAAAGAGGGAAAAAAACTCTGCTGGTAGACAAGTGCAGGGAAGATGGAAAGCCGTCATAGAACACAGTTAACGTGATGATGCTACTGAACTGGATGGGCATTGCAGAGAGCTTTGAGGACATTAAAAAATTTAAAAGCACATTTTAGTTTGTCGGCTCGCACTGCAAGTCATCAAGAAACATAGAAACGAATGCAATCAGAGGCAGACAAAATCGAAGGCACTACCTTGTCATCCTCATACACCACAGTGGATGGAATTTCCTTCTTTATGATCATATCAAATCTGCAAATAAATAGGGTTGAATTAATATGCAGCTTTTGTCATATAGTTTCACTTGGATGTAGGCATAATAATCCTTGTCGAGTTCATGAACCTATTTCTAGAATACTTCTCATCTATAAAAGCAGAGCTTGGACGGCACCAAATGGCCGTCTTTTGATGTCAATTTTATTTTCTCCCTTGGAGTAGTTCACCCAACATACGTGCCAGGAAATTAAACAAATCTGGGCTAAAATTATCACTTAGGAGTGAAAAAATTCGTCAGAATAACCAGAGAAGTAAAAGTTCGTCCGTGATGCCAAAGGAATAATGAAACGTTTCTAAGGACCCTAAACAGAGCATGAAAGGGTTGTCCCGTTTGGCTCATTAGTTTCCTTCGACTGTAAATGATTAAAACCAATAGAAATAAACGAAGATCAGCTCCAAGTTCTTAATCATTCCGCTACATCTAAAAAATATGAAAGTGTCTACGAGGAAGGATGCTAAAAACTGATGGAAAAACCAGTTTTAATCGGTCAACAACCTTTCAACCTCTTTCATCCCTAGAACTACTAATTCAACAGCCATGGACAGTCGAACGACAACAGTAAGACATTCCAGATATGGAAATGGGACGGTTCTGGAAACTTAACGATGCCCTGACACACAACCACCCTGAGTGGAGATTCCGGGAAAACATGGAGAGTCCTGAGTTTTCTTTGCGTGGAGGATTAGTAACAAGAAGAAACACCAGTTTCATCAGGAAGATCACGGATGAGCAAACGCAGAGATGTAGGCAATACATATCTACCAAGCCTTTTTTAGGTCATTTGACAGGATCCTCCACAAATGAACCGCGACACATCCACTGAGATTCAACCTCCCGGCTCAAAAAAAACAGGGGAAAATGGATAAACAAGGGAGATCCTTACACGGTGGGCGCATCGGAGGGTACCGCAGCGAGAGCCGCTTCCTTCTCTGAGGAAGCCATGGCAGGACCCAAGGCCGAGAGCACCGACCCAATTCCGAGCTCGAGCTAGGGCACAGTTTAAGTAGACGCCTCCCCACGGCCATCTGCCTCGGTCCACATCCTCTAGACCGTGGTGCACAACACCAACCGGCTCGCCCGGCGGCTCTGTATTCCTTTTTGGCGCTAGTGTAGTACGCCGGTCCAGAGGATCTCAGCCTCTTGTGGACCAGAGGATCGTCTTGTTTTGGCCATGAGGACGATGGTATATTTATCATTCTGAATTTTTTTCGGGTGTCACTCCCTCTACGCAGAAAAATGTTGGATGATTAATTATTATTCTAATTTATCTCGCATTTTTATGCCCCTGTTTCCTTGTATTTCACCCTAATTGGATATGATATCTTTTATACCCAATTCAAAGAAATAAATTCAATAATATTAATATATGTTTAAAATATCATCGAAAAAAATCGCAAAATGAATCCTTATTATATATCTTTAAAATTAAATATATATTTAATATTATGTGGGAAAGTTCTTAACGAACAGTCCTCGCCGCGACGAGGACTTTTTTGTAAAACTTATTGGAACGCCGTCAATAAAATTGTATCCTCCCATTTTGGGCATGTGCAGATAATTTATTTGAAAGGCATTGTTTTTGTAAATGCTGAGATTTACAGGGATGTGGATGGAATATGCTGCAGATTTTTCTACGATGGGCTTTTGAAACGGAGGATTGACAGTGTACACTGATGGGAAGATACCTCCATCTCCCTTCACTATCCCCTTACCCGCCATTCCTCCGCGCCAGTCTCATCCAGGAGCGGCGTGGGGTAGCTGGCGCCTCAGGGCAGAGATGAATGCACTGTGGCTGCGCACAGGGAGTGGCGCTGAGATTTCGAGCTTGTCTCTCTTCTTCAACGGAGCATCCTCCACCGTACGCGCCCCTGCATTCAATGGCTCCCGGCGGAGAAGATCTCTCCGTGTGGCCTCCTTGAGAAGCTATCTTCCACGTGGTAAGTTTCGCCCACTCAGATGTATATGTATACAAATATATGTATATATAGATCGATATACGGATATATGCCTGCAAATTGGAACATGAAGTTGTGGACCTCCAAAAGTGATTTTCGGAGGTTACTGCTATGATTTTCTGTAAATTCTTATTTATGGCTAGCTAAGGGATTTTTGGGATTTTATGCTTTTCCTAATGTCGGAACCTTGTCTTGACGGAGAATAATGCCCTTTTCCTTTCTGCTCCTTAGGAGATGATGTGATAGGAGAGGACTTGCTGAGGGAATTTCTGAGAGAGAGGCTTACATATGGCGATTTTATATCCAAAGTTTCTGATATTCTCTGGAACAAGGGAGCCTTAGGTGATGTTGAAACAGAAGAAAATGCTGCCCTTGGAAGTTACCAGAACTCCGTAGAGGTATGTTGAATCTTTTTGTGAAAAATATTTCTGTAGGACACATGGAAGACTCTTATTAATCATGATCTGCGGACCTTCTATTAGCACGATCATTTGGCTTGTAATCGCTCATCCAGTCTGTGCAGGTGGACAAAAATGAAGATGTTGATGGATTTCTAAAGTTGGCTAAAACAAGAGAGTGGATTTTGGGTGATGACACCGCTCCACTCAACAAGAGAACGGTTGCAAGGGTCTGAATTTAGATGAATTTCCGTGCACCATAATTTTGATTTTAAATTAAATAATTCTAGAGAGTTGGCAACATCTCCAACGCTTGAAAGTGTAGATGCTTTTTCTTGCAGGACTGGAGGAACGATAGTGAAAAGAGGAGGAAGCTCAACCTTTTGCAATATGAAGCTGTATGGATCTTTTGTGTATCTTTGACAACTGGATTGCTCGATTATGATCTGGAGTTGCCTTGTCAATTTTTATTCGTGTGCTAAGAGTTAATAATGGTTATTCTTTTCGAACACTTATTTTTCTGCTTCCAGCTCAAGAAGGAACTTACTCTTCTAACCATTGGCATCGGCACAGCGTGTGGCGGTTATTGTTTAATAACCCTGTCGCTTCAGGTAAACCTCTATATATAAACCATTAATATGGCGAATCTAAGTCATCACAGTATATACTTATAGATTGCTCAAACTTCCAGACTCTTCAGAAACTGCGAATTGGACACCATTGTTATTTTTTTTTCTTTTCAAGCAGTGATGATATCGTACGTATAAAACCTAGCCAAAAAAAATGTGATCACGCATTAAAACCACTTTACAATACGGTAACTGGCGTAGATGTGCGATCCAACATTAAAACCACTTTATGCGCCTCTTCAATGTACCTCACCGCAGTCCAAATATCTTTTTGAAACTCTCTTTCATAGAAATTTTCAGAACAGCTCAACTGTTACATAAGAAGACAAAACGTGTTTGGATTGCTATTACCTGCAGAAAGGTAGTTTAAAATCTAGTATAATAGATTTCTTGCTCGTTATGTCACCAGATCAATTTAGTTGTCTTTGCGATTAAATCTTTCTCATCAGACAATTTAATACGTCTTTTTTTGAACAGGCTGCTGTAAGTTATGCTGCTGGTGTTCTTCTCAGGTTGGTTGAGTGACTCGACCCATTTGGTACATTGAGGTCAACAGCAATTACGTTACAATCCTTTAAAATATTGTGTTAAATAAATATTTTACATGATGAATTTTGGTAGTCACTAGAGATTTGGCATTCATTGCTGACCTTTCGAGCTGTCGACTGCGATTTCAGTGCTTGTGCCAATGCATGATACCAGTTCGTTCTTCTAACTTTCAAAGCAGTTGTTTGTACCTTCAGCTCTTATCTAGTCACGTGGACAACTTGTCAAAGGAAGCTGTGCCTTCAATTTTCTTGCAAAAAAAGACAAAAAAGTAGGTTTTCCAGCTGTATTTTTTTATTTTTTAAAAAATGTTTAAATTTTATTTTTTATATTTTCATTACCATTCCAAAAACTTCTTGAAGGCTAAACATTTTTACTCCTTGTATGGCTGAATAAACTAGAATCGGGATAAGAAGTGAAGATCTACAGCGCTCATTTGAAAGAACTGTAAAAGGATGTGGAATGGCTCTCTCATCCCCCAGGCTAGTTTTCCCTGCAGCAATCTATGGTTTATGGGCTCTGTCAAACCATTTCTCCAATGATTACTTCGAATTTCAGGTACATTTCAGTGTTGATATTTTATATTAGCTCTTCCTAATTTTGAATTTTGAATTATCTTTTCGTATTTTTTTTATTATTCTGAACTTTTGTTTGATGGATTCGTCGGCGCATGTTAAGGTGCTTATTTATGAACACCTAACGTCCCTCAATAGAGTAACAAAACGGTAATTTTCCCAAAAAAACGGTAACGTCCCTCAATAGGTAACTTGTGTGCTCCATCTCGTATGGGAGCTCAACGTTTTGAGTGGAAAAGAAAAAAGATACCGTTTAAAGTTTGACCAAAATTAGTCATCCTAGGATACCGCATGCTTGAAGAATTACTTTAAACTGATTGATGGACAGTACGGTCCTCATGTATGCTACTTTTTGGCTCTCTCTCCCCCCGTCTCTCTCTCCTCTCTTTCTCTCTCTCTCTCTCTCTCTCTCTCTGTAGATATATATATATATATATATATATATATATATATATATATATATATATACTTCTCCCTCTATCTCTCTATCTCTCCCTCCCTCTCTCTCTGTATCTTTCTCTCTCTATCTATCTTTCTCGCTCTCTCTCTCTCTTTCTCTTCTCTCTCTCTCTCCAGTTTGAGTTTCTAGCCAAGTGTTGTCCTCAGTGCTTCAGTTCACCCTTCCCCACCCTCACCGTCAATTTCCCGTCGCGGACCTCATGGAAATGTTCCCGATCAACATCAGAAAACTTGATGACCCGAACCATACAATCTGACGAAGCTTCTCAAGCGAGTTCCACCCTTCCAAAACGGAGAACTGTAACGGGGCCCCTTTTATCTACATACCATTCCACTGTTCATGGGTCAGCCTCACTCTTTTGCGACTAATCTCTCTTGCCCTAAACAGAGCTAGCGTGGACTAATCTTTGTTTCCCTTAAAATGGAATTAGTGGTAGATGAAGTCGTCATTACATCATGATTACTAATTCTGGGCTGTGAACCCTGTACACATACATACACAGCTAGTGCCGGCAATGCTAGGCCTATTCGCTTATAAGGCCGCCGCTCTGGTCCAAGTCTACAGAGACAACAAGGAGCTGAGCTTGGTCCTCCCGGAGGACGGCAGCTGAGATCCCCTGGAGACTTCCCTCGGATCAATACTGTGGAGCACTGTCTCGCTGGGGAGGCTCTGAGCTACCCACCGTCAGGTTCTCCCTCTCTTCATTTGCTCCGTTCATTCCTGCTTCCGCTCCTCAGTTATTCTCTGTAAAGTTTCCATTTTTAGTGTCAATATGTCGGGCTCTTGGCCGAGAAAGTTATCATGATCGATGAGAGGTAGCATTTATGTGGATCTTGCTTGAGTCAACACCGATCATAGGCTTTTGGGCTGTGATCATAGGGTTTTGCTTTGATTAGCCGCCTATCTGTTTATATGACAGAGGGTTTGTCACGAGTCGGATTCGAACCAGCACTTTACGGATGCGAAAAGCACCCGGATTTCAACCTAAGCTTGATCGTCACTTTTGTTAACTCGGTTCGTCATGGATCAGAGAAAGCTGACATGAAACCGGATGAACCATTTAATATCCAAAGGTTTGGAATGGGATACATAACATTTTGTCTTCTCTCTAGGGTTTTGAGTTTAGAGGGGATGTGGATAGGAGAGAGATTGCCTGGGTAAGACCCATCTGTCCTCGTCTAGCAACCTCAGCATATCCAAAGGTTAGGCTCTGAGGGTCGGTGCCCACAGTTCTTGGAGAATATTTTCTGAGTTCTTTCTTTTTTTCATATAGACAACGCTGGTGATCACCAGCCAGATTTTCTGCTGAATATTAGTGAAAACATTAATAATAATATTCTCTATTTCTAAAATAGTTTAGTTGCAAATGGCTAAGATTCAATTAAGGTCGTTACATAAATCCAAGTCAACCACCAGTTCTCAAATAAAAATGCCGCATTTTTCCTTTTTTTTTTTTTCCTTTTTGGATAAATCAGGGGTCCCTTGACAGCTCGCATCTGATCTGAAGAACAACATTTTTTTTAATTTCTTATCAGGATTAAAAAAAATAATTTCTTCTGACCTTCCATCAATTCCCTTGAGATTTATTTGATCTCTAGAACCGCAATCGCATTATATTTAACCAACATTTTCAGATTTATTTGATCTATAAACCTCGAGATCGGCCTCTACATAAAAAAATTAAAAAAATATAGAAAATAGTTTTCAGGCCGAATTATATTGGAACCATAGTGATGGAATTTACTCACTATTTTCATATTTAAGTAAAAAAAGAAATCGAGATCGAGTAACTCGTGAAATAGTGGCGGATATACGCTGAAGAAAATAAAAATAAATAAATAATATAGAAAGTAATTTCCACACAAAAAAATCACAGACGGAGCCAGGGTGGGCTGAGCTGGGAATACCATTGAGCAGCCCCTTTGGGCAGCTGACTCGCAAAATCTGAACGAATTTTCAGGGTTGACCAGCAAGAACTGTAGGAAACCGAGGGCCTGCTTCGGGTTGGCCCCCCTTTCCATTCTCCCACCGGCATGAAGAGTGAGAAAATGAGGATGGACGATCTTATTGTCGGATTTTCGCAACTCCAGATACAATCATTTCTTCTTATGTACAGGATCCGAGCCGGCGAATTTTTTTCTTTTTTTAGGAAAAAAATATTTCCCGATTATGCCATTTGCCGCTGCATCCATCCGCAGATGTCTCCAAAACCTGCAAAAAAAAAAAAAAAAAAAAAAAGAGGGAGAAAAAAGCAAGTCTTGGGGCTGGCCGGTGCCTCAGCAGAGGAGGGCAAAAATTCTGGGCAACGCCGCCGCCGTGGTCTACGTAAAAACCCTAATTTACCTCCTTCCGTCCGAGCTGTGAGATCCCTTCGATTGACCAGCTGGGTTGATCTCAGTCTTTGACGGCCGGTTTATCCGCGGCCTCTTTGGCTCTGAAATCGTCCAGGCTGCGGTACTCCTCCCTCAGAAGCCTGTCCAGCTCCGGGTCCTTGAGAGGCTCCTTGCGGTCGTCTCTGATCTTCCGATAATGGTGGAAAGCCCTGTCAAAACCAGGGCGAATCAGACGGGCAAAAGATCATTGGTCGAAATAAAACATATTTTTTTATATTTAAACAAGATCATTAAATCGGGAAGAAACAAGAATTACATCACGAGACATGCATTTCTCATCAAAAGCAGAGATAAATAGACATAATAATAATAATGAGTGACAGAAAAAGGTAGAATACCAGTATTTCTCGAGTCCGTATAGATTGCCCTTGTGGTAGAACTCAAGTGTAAGCTGCTCAAAGTCATTGTACAGATCTTCATTGAATTGCTTCTCCAAGCCATAGCTAGACAGATACCAACAAAAATATGGATTTACATCAGCAAAAAAAATCACTTTTTTTCTGGGGTTCTTCCGGATTATATATAGTCACCTGTAAAATCTGAAAAGGCACTCAATTCCATAATTATATTTAGCTTCTGCGTCTTCCAGAGCTAGTCGCCGAAATTCCTCATACATTGAATGAACAAAAATATCTCGCAAAAAGAATGACCAAAATCGGTAGAGTGTGTTCATTTCCTGCATACATCAACAAACCAGCAGAAACATTCAGCACCTGGCATCTTCGCGGGTGATAATTACATCAGCAGGGCTACCAAACTCGGAAGTAATGCTCATCCCAGAGGACAATGCCAATGCTCATCTCTGTTTTATGCAAGTACAAGTAATGAACTTTGAGATTCAAGAACTATATGCTTTCAAGGACGCAAAAAAAGGGCAACTGTACAAGTTATTTTACTCATAATATCCTAATTATTGAACTAAGGGATGTTTTACAGGAATCTAGCATATATTCTGAAGTAATCTCCCCCGATGCAAGAAATCTAGGGAAATATTGGGTACGCTGTTATCAGACAGATGATTAGTGCTGGTGAGCTCATTATAACATAGAATAAATCGGTCGATATTCAGTCTTATGTGAGAGTGAATCTCTGGGTGAATGAGAAGCAATTTATGGACCGGCCCAGTAGGCTCTCCCCTTCTCTCCTCTTGGTCAATATAAAATATCTGAAGTCTTTTCCTTCCTGGCAATGCGGTTTATATACGTGTTCACCACTGAACTACATGAGGACTTTCTACACACATCATTGACCAGAAAATAAAATTGCTTCTACAAGAGTCAAGATCATCTAAAGAAGCTTCGTGTCAAGGTTCGAAAAGATGTGCGGCAGGAACTATGGCTCACCTCGCTGCAGCCAATTCCCAATTTCTTGCGGTCATTTAGACAACGTTTATAAAACTTCAGGTACCTGCAAAGAAACATCAATGAAAAACTTGTTTTTCAAATCAGGGATGGCAAATTCCCACTTACTTCTGCTGCTTAAATCCATTTTCTTCCAAAAGCTGATGACTTGGGTGCTGAAACGGCGGGAAAGATTTTGGTAGAGAGCCCACTGGTGGACTGCTAGCAGAGAGTATTCCACGAGGTGACCCGTTTAACTTTAAAGACAAAGGGCTGAAAAATGGTATGTACATGCACTCGGTTAATGGAAAACAGCGATGTAAAATAATGTATGAAGAAAATGTAAACAACAGCTCACCCATGACTCTCCGGTGGAGTAGAGCCGAAGAAAAACCCAACAGAATTGCTTGGCGGGCTTTCAGATACAATGCCTAAGCGGTTGCGTCCACTACCATAATTCCTGAAATTACCAGGAAAAAGCCGTTGTTTTTGGGAAGACTGACCTCCCTTGTTACTGCCTTTCATTTGCCACCTTCGGGAATTAGCATGTCGATGGCTTTCAGAGCCATTATTCCCAACAGTACTTGTGTTGGTCTTCAAATTCACAGATGTTTGACAAGTAGTCAAAGATTTTGAGTCTCCACCCTTCATCTCCAATCCAGATGTATGTCTTTGACATTGAGATCTCTTTGCCTTCAACTCCTGCAAGTGATAGATGAGCCATAGGGTACAAGACATGTATCTTGAAAGAGAAAAGAAAGGAATAAAAGATGAAAATAGACGGTGTTATAATCGATAACAAGTTTCAGAAGTACATCATGCCTAGATACCTGCTCATAGAAATAAAGGCCATCGTTTATCGCTGTAGCAAGTTCACTGGATATTGGTTCAGATTCTCTAACAATACAATCATTATCAATCCTGGTATCCTGCAAATCGCCAGAAACAGATGGAGTTCTTCATTTTAGCAGAACTGATGAGGAAATTATTTAAAACTAATGATCAATTACCGGTCACTCCATAGCAATTAGGTAGAAAATGATCTGCCAATACATGCATAGAGGCTTTTAGAGTAGACAAAAAAAAGTCCAGTGGTTAAGGAACATGAATGGCCCTCAGCAAGGGCCATGTAACTACCATCTCCAGAGATCACAAACGTTGCTATGGTATTGCCAGCAAACAAGAAAGTGACACCAAGGTAGAGAGGAAAGGGAATGCACGTACTGCACTACATGGTGAGAAAAAGTGTGTGTGTGTGTGTGTGTGTGTGTGTGTGAGAGAGAGAGAGAGAGAGAGAGAGAGAGAGAGAGAGGGATTGGCAGAATGCCCTTTTAATAGCATCAAGTCTAATTTTCTATTTACAAGCCTATTGATGGAATTGGACAAAAAAGGGGCGAGGTCACATTGGGCACAGGCACACAAATGCAAGAGCACTCCATACGTATATTCCAACCTGTCCACCTCCTTTCGCATTGGTTGAGAGAGAGAGAGAGAGAGAGAGAGAGAGAGAGAGAGAGAGAGAGAGAGAGGGGAATAGGGGAGGGAGGGAGAGGGAGTGAGAGTCTCTCAGAAATAGGGGTGCTACACCATGTGTCATTGTATTTGACACTATATTAGAGAAACATAAGTGATCCCAATGGACGTAGGATATCGGCTAGAGCAAAGTGAGAATGAATTTCACCAAGGCTTTTGACATTCTAGCATCTACAAAGCTTTTTATGTATGGACCGTCTCACCTGTGTAACAATTATTAATTTATGCATGTCATCGTCGGTGACATCTATGTCATCCTCATCATCATCAATCCTGCATATCAAAAGTGTGCAGCATCATAAGACAATGGGATGAAATTCCATTGTTTCTATATGGATTACAGGTTGAAATGTAAAAGGAACGTATGTCATAATTCTCAACATAGGCAGGCATAGAAAATGGAAAATTCCTACACTCTTATCCACATATGAAAGCTGGTATGAGAATTACGCGTGGCATAATATGCATGGCGCCAAAAAAAGAATAGCAAATAGTAAGAAGATAACCACATCACTCAACTCACAATATGAACATGTGTTGCATAAAAAATAAATTAGAATCCTGATAAAAAATAATCCAAAAAGAAAATTGTCACGTGATCATCAGATAACACCACATTGTTTCAGTGAATTGGTAACCATTTAAGCAACAGATCACGTGAGATTGGTCTTGCCACCATGATGACTAGTTCGGGCATAAGAAGCTCAAGCAGGGCCCCTGCCTCACGGCTGCTTGTCCGCCAGTCTTGTTTCTTCTACAATCAACCTCCAGGATGTCTCTATCCTTACTGGATCAGGCCCATCTCCTACCAGCAGGGATGAGAAGTGAAGCAGAAGGAAGAAATCCAGAGGGGAATGAGGGTTGAAGTAGAGATGAATCATCGGGGAGCAAAAATCCCCTAACTTAGTTGCAGCCACATGCACTATCACCAATTCGGGCCACAAGTAACTAAGGATCACCCACATGTGTGTCATCCACAATTCCAAGGAAACTCTGTACACAGAAGAGTCGGTCTTCACAAATGATAAAGATTTATTTTATGTAGCGATTAGATTAGATATACCCAAGTCCAGTGAAAATAACAATGTCACGAATACTAATAAACGCAAAATTATCAAAGATTCATGAGCTCATAAAGTTTATCCAGATCCCGAAAGTTATGAAAATACTCATACTAGTAAGGTAACTACAAACAAGGCCTTACTTCATAGAAATAATATTGGTTATCATTCAGATGAAGTTAATAAAACTTATTAATTTTCTGAACCATGTACTTATCAATGACTACAATCAATATGGGTCAAGATTTAGCTGATGAACCCATACTTATCTTAATGAGTTTGTTTAAATTGCCACAGACCTAATAGACATCTGAATCAACAATACCCAAAGGAAACATTCGCATAACTTAATTTCATGTAATCAGGGCATTTCTCATCAAAAAGCCTTAACCAAATCCCATTGAACCTATGGCTGACATTTTAATAACTATATTGGTAGTTTGGATAAGCATAGTTCCTCAGTATGGAATAGATACCCTTTCAGAGATCATAGAATATTTGCTTGTTTAACAAATCCACAATAAAGAAAATCCAGCAAGATACCTTTTCAGAGACGAGGCAGTATTCCTCTGGAGCTCTCCATGATCAAACTCCAGCTCCTCATCAAGCATGAATGTGCTCTGATCGCTTGAATCAGAAGGCTCGAGCGCAAATACATTTGAGAGACCCCCAGGTTTCTTGGTTCCACTTTGATGTGATACAGACACTGCATTATTGAGATCAGGATAAGCGTCATTTTAAAGGCTTTACCCATTCCTGAGGGCATTGACAAACAACACAATTTTGCAGACTATTAACACCGCAGTAAGCAGTGCTTACCAGGCATGTAAACACCAGGTTCAGCTAACTTGATATCTTCACTTGCAACAGATACAGATTTCTCATTTGAATCCCCAGTTGCTCCATTGTAGGCTTTACATTCATCAGCGATTGAAATATGCTTAACTAACTGTTCCTTGTTAGCCTCATCTTCATTAATAGTTACCAATTCCCTCACTTCACCTTTGTCACAGAAATCATTCTCGCATACCTCACTACTCCCCAAAGTGGCAGGAGCTGTCTTTTCCAGACATTCAGATGCCAGATGTTTCGATTGAGGTGCTTGACTTTCTGACGATGAGAGCCACTTTGACCAGTCACTACGCCTCCTTATCTTGTCTCCCTTTTGACAAGATCGAAACAAAAAACATAAAAAAGTGATAACAACCAAACGAATGAATAGAAATGTAAAAGCAGTCCAAGGTATCAGGCATTGGAGGTATTTAATTCCGACCTGGACTTCAATGAGAGCAGAAGTCTGCAGAGCATCCAGAATAAAACCAATGCTTGTTGTCATGCTCCGAACCTGAATCACACCATAATCAATGCTCAAATGCGACATATTAGAACATAGCAGAGCACGAAACCTAATAACTGACTCCAAGAAAAAAAAACTTGCCATACCCTCTTAAAGTCCGCAATTTTGGAGACAGGGACCCATCCTTCACTATCAAATAAGGAAAGCAAAAAACCATCTGTCTCTAAATTTTCATCACTGCAAGGAAGAAAAAATTGTTAACAAAAAAAGAGAAAGGAATGAACGAAGGTTTGCATAATATAAGACGGAAAATATCAAGGCATAAACAAATAGCTGCAAATAAGTATTCATGTCTTGTCTTCAGAAACAGAACAATGGGGCGGTTCAATATATGGATGTCAATCAAGAAACGTCTGGACTTCATCAAGCAAACCGAAGCACAGACAAACCTGAAGTAGTATTCAATTTGTGTAACTATGGAATTCTTCAAATTGAGAGCATCTGAGGGCAAACTATGATGCCCAGAATGTGATGGATTAGCTGGCATATAAGATGGAGACCTAAAAGCTTCTGAGGGAAAAGGTGCGTAATACATTGGAGCTGGGCCTGCAAGTACAAGCAAGCAAACTGATAATTTAGGAAGTTGCATGATCATATTAAGACACATCAAAACTCACTAAAAATAATTTCATAAAAACATAGTGGAAGAAAATAGCGAACCCGAGATAAATCAATTACACATGAGTACCTACCCGGAAATACTGGCCCGTTAATATATCCAGGAGCAGGACCGAAAAATGGTTGCACTGGTCTAGCAAAGGCCTTTCGCCCAACACTTGGCCGCGCGCTGATGTTGTCTCTGGGATTTAATCCTCGCTGATGACGCCAGCCTTGGTTAAATCGACGGCCAGACTCTGGTGCATTAGGTCGCTGACTATTGTAGCCACCACCATGATTATGCCAGACACCTGGATCTCCTCGGGGTGGAGGTGGGAAGCTTTTATTCGCTTCATTTCCCACCATCGGTGGGTTAGATGGAACAAAAGTCTGCAAAGGAGCCTCACATCCAGGATTCACCATGTGAGGCGCAACGTTTGGAAAAGGTGGAGGATATGGTTGATAGCCATAGTCTGGAACAGGGAGATGCGGTCCTGATACAACAGGATGGAAGAAAGGAGGCAATGGCTGAGGGTAAGCCAAAGGAACACGGAAAGGTGGCATGCTATTGGGAGGTGCTGCATGTTTTGAGCCGATTTTATGATGACGTGAATGATGCTTCGACAGATTATTGTTTCCAAGAACATCTGATTTAGGCAAACCTCCAGATCCCTGAGAGAACAAAGTCTAGCATCCATTATCAAAATAGAAAACTAGATTTTTTTTGTCTAACAAATGATTAGCTCGCACTATTAAGCCAACGGATTCACAAATTATTCCAGAAAATTCAGTACGACCAGAACATTGGTTGCAAAGCAAAAAATGGTTCAAAGATCATAAACAATAAACATTGAATCATCACTTCACGGATAATTCAGAAGATAACAAGGAAGAGAAACCAATAAAGATCAAAGAAATCATGATGGATAGGGTACGATTAGTATTCAGATTTTCTGGGCCCATTCTAATCCATACTGACCAATTCTGATGAAAAGGCCTTCTTAACTAAAATTCGTCAACGAAACATTCTCTAATTTAAAATCTAACAGAAATTAGTGCTGATAGAAAAGAGCATTATAACCGAAAAAAAATAAAGCCTTCTTTTTTAAAATGCCACTGCCCCCCCATCCTAGATCATGTAAGAAAAAAGAACCCAATGTCTAATCATTACCCAATTTGTAGGAGGAAATAGTAGGTTAAATGGAAGCAGTAGCACAAGGCAACCAGAGGCAAAAAATAGAGAAGATTCGTTTTCTCTGTTTTTATTGGTTTTCCCTTTCATTAATTCGTCAATTTATTCTTCACTTTCCTTCTTCCTCCACCAGCGATTGCCACTTCCTCTGTCTCAAATGGGAAGACCAATGAGCATCTCAAGAAGCCAAACACAGGCAGAAGATGATGAATTATAACTGATTCCATGGGGTCCTTCACTTTTTCTTTTCTCTTTTTTTATTTCATAATGGATAAAGAAGAAAAATTAATTATTCAAGAGTTTACTTCGTGGGAGTAAGAGATTATAAGGATGAACCTCCGTTTTTCTTGATAAATTGCACTTTGATAGTGTGTCATAGAGCAGCATTAATAGCATGGATACACTGGTCAAGCTTAAAACAACATGATTAACTAGACCAGCTACATATGCACTGTCCTTTTCACAGGCTGGCGAGAAAAAATTAGCTACATAGTGACCTTGTGACAAAATATGATCCTTCTCTGAAGAATTATTAAATGTCTGAAAAAACGTCAAAAGATGATGTGTGAAAACAGACTAGCAAGAAGAATGAGATCAGGACACAGGAAGGAATATGTCATTTCAATTTTGGAAGCTGGTAGCTGTGCCTCGACTTGGGTTTCTATTTGCACGCACAACTTCTAGAAGAAAAATACGTTTATTATCCAATAAAACGACAGAAAATCCAAACCCATCCAATCCCCAAAGCAACCGAGAATCTCTTAATCTCCTATGCAACTGATTGATAAAAGCACAAGCCTCCAAATCCAAAGTTCCCTGACCACCTTAAAAAGTCATTTTAACTTTTTGCAAGCATCGGATAAAACAAATCGTCCACCACATGGCTTTCCTTATTAAGTTACCATTCACAATGTTTGAGTAGACTAGAGAAGCAAAACAACTCCGGGGTGAGAGGACAGTAGTATGAACCTGCATCGGAGTGGGAGAATGCGGTGATACATTTTCTGGAGCGCTACCAACATGCGCTGCAGTTGATGACGCCTTTGCTGCCGGAGCCAGCTTCGTGTCGGCGTCTGAATGGCCTTTCGACGTAGCATCCTTGAGCGCGGGCCAAGACTCAGATCCCATTACCGCACCCTCCATCTTCTTCCCCTCCGTAGTAGCAGCCGCCGGGTCAGCCGCAGGAGGAGGCGTCGGCTTCCTCCAGACTGACTTCAGTTCTCCCTCATCCCTCCTCTTCTCCACCCCCTTCTCCTCCTCCCCAGACTCCACTTTCGCGCCGCCTCCCCCGTTCAATCCCGCGACCACGACCGCCGCCGGAACAGAAGCAATATCCATCACCTACTCGATCGAGAAACGGATAATCAGGCGTTCAGGCGATAACCTTCCCCCGGTGTTCGCGGATTACGCTTCCCCCCGCCGAGACGATCATCTCCACTCCTACTCCCCGTCGCCGCCGCCGTCAAACAACCCCAACGTAACCGTCTGCGGCAAATGCTGACTATCTAGGGTTTGGGCCGAGGATCCGGGGTTTCCCTTTCTTCCCCTTCTTTACTACTTTACCGCATTTCGGAGGAAAAGACAGACGGGTTTAGGGTTTATCGGGGAACAGTGAGGGCTGGTCGGTTGGTCTGCGCCCTGCCTGAGAGATGACGGAGATATCGGAAGCAGCACGCAGTCGGCTTTCATATGACGTCGAAAGACACAGAAGAGAGAGACAGAGATAGAGATAGAGAGAGAGAGGAGTAAAGAAAGGGCTTGGAATGCTGCTCTCCGCACTTCTACCGCACGTGCGACCATCATATTTTCCCTTGAATCCTTCAAAATATATGAAATAATTTAAAAACTTTAAAGTATATATGTAAAAACCTCGTTTATGTTGGGTGTCCTCCACATAAAATATACACCAGGGTTCATTTTATATTTATAGCATTCTGTAGGCGCGTTTTTTAAATGTCATTAGCCAGAGTCAGGCGTCTAAACGCGTTCCGCGTCATCTCTAGATCGCCTAAACGTTCCTCCCTGGGCTCGGGCCGAGCTTTTATGAAACGGGCCCGGCCGCTTATTTATAACGTGCCCGGGCTCAGGCCCGACTTAACTTGTCAGGCAGATATATTGGCTGAGGAAAACCAGAGACTTTTAAAACCTATTCTGCATATCCCAGATAAGCCTGGCCTGACCCGGCCCGTTTCGAGTATCCTCTGGGCCCATTCTCAATAAGAAGATCAAAAAAACCGAAAATTATAAGTTTTAAGCCCGATCCCTTTTCGGGCCGACTCTTGGGCCCAAAATTATAAGTTTTAAGCCCGATCCCCTTACTCGACCATGCTAAAACTATATCCGTTCACACACACATTTAAATGTCACGTGACTACATAATACGATCTTAATTACAGAAAGAGTATAACAACAATATTTCTAGTAAGTAGGGTATTTGAAAATATTATTCCGTACGAAAACCGTATTTTCGTATCCCCTAATCCGCGGCGTATCGAGCACCCCGCCCAGCAAACCAGTCAGCGACGTTTCGCATGTTTCTTCCTCCCCGGAGATAATCTCCGGCGACTCGGAGCTCTACCAGAAGGTCCACCTCATCTGGGTTTTGCTTCTCCAGCGAGGAAATGGCGGACTCGGCCTTCAAATCGACCTCCAGGAGGGGGAGCTTCGCAGGGGCCCCCACCGCGGCTCGCTCCGAGGGGCAGCGGCGCCCGCCGGAGAATCCGACCGAGAAGATACCCCGCCTCCGCCGCCGCCGGGCAAGTAGTGTGAGCGCGGCGGAGACGAGGAACTCCGGCCCTCGGGAGGCGTCGGTGGCGGAGTTCCTGAACAAGAGGGACAATCCGCTGTTCTGCTCCACCGCTTCTCCGACTGTCTTGGAGGACGAGAGTGGGGACGACGACGATGGCGGCGGCAGCTCGAAGTGCAGAAGAGGGAGGTCGTCCTCGAGGAGCTCTGCGTTCATACGGAAAGAATGGGGCGGTCGGAGCTTGTCGAGGGTTGACGCCGGCCGGAGGCGGCGCTCGGGTCCTAGAGGACGCTTCGAGGATTCGGAGGTGATTTCGTCCTCATGGTTTACGTGGATTTTCGTTCGTGGTACTTCTTCTCCGACTATTTTCTTACCCACAAATTTTCAGAGCGAACTTGAAGAAGAGGAGGAAGGATTCAGCTCGGGGAACACGACGCTCGGTGATCGCGACCTCCATTGTCGGAGAAGAGCTGGTTCCGTTCAGGAGAGTCAGTTCAAACGAAGGAAGGATCCGTGGATAATGTCCTGCGAGAATCTGGAAGGAAAGCTGGTGAATTTATCTACTACAAGACATCTGATTTGTATGAAAGTTATACAAATTTATTTACTGCTTAATTTAGGATATTAACTTATTCTCGGCTCTTCAGTCGAATCTCCAAGTTTCCAACTGGGATGATGGGATCTCGATCAGTTCCTTCTCGGAGGCAGAGGAGGAGATCATCAGGGCCGTGCTTGAGCAGATGGAGGTGACTACAACCACCCATCCTCGCATCTTGGTTCGAATTATTGAGAAAAATGAACTCACCTGATAATACTTCGTTCCTTCAGGACGAGCACCCGTCAAACGATTCTGGCCACGGGATCCATGACGGACGGGCCGTCTCAGAGATCAGAGGTGATCTCGAGAATGTAAGCACTTATCATTGAGCGCAGCTCTGATTGCACTTGGTTCAATGGGAAGCATGAGTGATCATAGGCTGTTCGACCAATGATGATTAGACAGTCCCAACTCTTTCAAGAATTATGCCCTTATAACCTATTTTTTTCTGTACAATACCTTCTCTCCAGGCTGCTGTTGCTAGAAGGGATTCCTCCATGGCAGCCAGTGGTGTTGATAGTCTCTCTGAACCAGCAACTTATGTCAGAAGAGAATTTGCCCTGGAACTCCAGCAGGTTCGCCATGTTACTTGATGGATCTGCAGAAATTTTCCTCTTTTGAGCGGTAGACAGATCGGTCCATATGTTGTCGCTGTAAACACAGGCCCAGGAACTGGATCAGATTATATATTTATTTATTTTTCTCCGAATTATTTTTCCCAGAAATTTAGTGGGTAGATTACCATTTCAGGCAAGCGTCGAGTGGCAAAAGATGTCAAGGCAGCTGACGGAGGAGGCAATGAGCTATTTTGATGAATGCGTGTCTATTTCCACCTTCGACGCTTCTGATTTTTCTTCACCGGAAGATCAGGTCCTCAGCTCTGTTGATGATAACCTCACCAGGGATGACGACCGCCCCAACCCTAGAAACACTCAGAGAGATCTTATTGGTCATCCTGAGGTATGGTTTTTTAATAATCTTATGAATGACTTTGATAGCTGTATTTTGATTTATTCAGCATCAAGTTTGCATAATTTTTCTGATTTGGACGTCAAATGTGGAATAAATGCAATCCTCCTCCTTGTCTCTCTCCCAAATCTCTCCAAGCTTGGGGTTTTGTGACCAGAACCAGAGAAAAGCCTGGAAAATGGTCCGGGGGAGAGGAGGGGAGATGGGCTTCCACATTGCAAGGAAAATGGGCTCCAGGCTTCTAAGCAAGACTCTGAGTTTTCATTTTTTCTGGGCTGGGCCCGTTGACTTCCCTGTTGCAAGATCCTCTTCTACTCAATGCAATCTCTTGACTTCAGCTTATGACATTGATAGATGTGTGTCAGTAATTACCTGGGAAATCCTCATGCAGGGTGATCCTTCTCAGAGCAGAGCCTCCCAATCTTCGTTCTCGAGGAGATCCACAGGATCTGGTGGAGCCCACAACCTGAAGTACTACATCACAAGATTCCGGAAAGGGTTGCATTCAGAAGGTGATGATCATTCGAACTCGAGGTCCAGCTTCTGTGGAGACGACTACGACCCGAATGTGTCACCAGAGATGTTCCTGTTGGAGAAGGCAGCTCTCAGGAACAGAGTAGAATCCGGCTGCCTGATTGTTTGTGATGTCAGAGTATTCTGAGCTTTGGGCATCATACCTCTTGTACAGAGAGATGGCTCCAAGTAGAACAGCTGCCTGTGGGGGTCTTCTGAGCCTCGGTACCTGTTAGTGCGGACTGAAGAAGATGTTTATGTTATCAAGCAGCTTCTATGGCACGAGGGGTCGCCCCCGGAAGAAGAACTCTGTCATTCGGTCGGCGACCAGAATGGAATCCATTTGCTCTCTTGTGAGAGGATTGCTCTGTTTAATGGTTATGGCAGACGCCTGTGTAGGTGTTGGGATTTGAATTGGTCAACTCGTCGGTGGGGGTAGACCTCACAGCAAAGCTGTCAGGTCTCATAAAAAAATAAATTCAGTTCATCTCTCTAGCAGTGGGTAACAGCGAGACAAAAGGCCAATGTGGGCTGAAGTTTGTGTCCGTTTCTGGATAGAGTAATCAGCCCACCATACACTAATTATTGAAATTATCATAGTGAATTATTAAGATATTTTTGTGACTAAACCAATCGTCAATGTGGTTCAAAGTTTTTTGCTAGTTGATTGATATTGTAATCATCCCACTGTATGCTAATTATTGAAAGTATCATTGTTAATTATTGCTAATTATTAGGATATTTTTATAACTATATTAGTCATCATAATCAGAGTAAACTATTATTTCGAGTTTAGAAATAGTCTCATACCTGAAAAGAGTAAGTGAAAATGTAACACTGAATAGTTCAAATAATTTTAGACCTAAACTTATATCATAGTGAAGGCATGCATCTATTAAAATCCAGTTCAAAGACAAGTGCCATGCGAAAAAGATCAGATTTAAATGCAAGGATTATTATGGGTTTAACAATAGTAATAAATATTTATCAAGTATATTTGAATCATTGATGTGATAGCTAATGTTTGGATTTCTAGCTGTTAATAGTTGTTGTAAATGATCATTTGATGCTCCAAAATCTCATCTAAAAAAAAATGCTCATGCTGGCCCTAAGGTAGGTTAAAGGGGGGGATCAATAGAGGGGAGAGTATGCTCTTTGAAAATTTATACACATTTTTTGGGTTTTTTACATTTTTTCCTAATCTCTACTAATTGATTAGACACAATGGGTCAACTAAGTTAAGGTCAAAACAATAATGAACAATCATAGTCAAATTCTTTTATAGAAGTCACACCTTTATTAGCTTATGTCCACTTTTGAGTAATTCATACCCTAAGTTTCTTAGATAACAACAATTAAAATTCATGAAATCAACAATCTCTATTATATGATAGATTTTATAGTATTTTCTCATACTCATCATCAAATCATTAACTTTTTTTTCTGTTATCAATACTCTTGATTTTTGTGGATGTACTTAAAATAAATCTTGAGTTGAGTGGATGTAATTGAACTTTGTGTTCATTTAAAAGATTGACAAAGTTTGGACATAGATGTATCTAAACAAAAAAGACATGATTTTTCAACACAGTTGAATCAAATTTGATATAACATCAACATGTATTTGAAAGTTTTTCAAATCAACCTTTTATAAAGTACAAAAAATTGATAATGGGAATTTAAATGACTAAGATATAATCAACTAAAAATCTTTCAAGATGACTACACAACAATTTGTGTATTTTTAACTTGTTGGGTTGACTAAGTTTTGAACATATTTCTCTACATAAATATCAATAAATAATTATTTTATTTATTTTGATCATCTAATATGTTAAGATTTGCTGAAGTTGAACAAAAATGTTCAAAATTTATCTTTCTTGAAATTTGATTCACCATCAATTACATACCCTTAGTATTATGAAAAGTTAAAATGTCATATTAAAGTAAAAAGAGGTGGATTAATATTGGGTTATTATAGATTAATTGTCACATTTACTGAGCCAAGTGACAATGAAGACTAACATGAGAATAAAATATCAACCTTTAAAAATGTAATTACCTCATCCATCAATTCCTTGATACTCACCCTCTACTAAGGTATTAGAATTGTTGTGTAATAAATATTTGATATCAATTATATTAAGAAATAAAGTTTTATATATAAAATCTCATCACTATCATGAGGTTGTGTAGGCACACGTCGATACAAAATTAAAACTAAGTTTACATATGAGTGTGTATAATACAAACTAGACTTGCATAAATATTATATATACCTTAGAGTCCATTGGCACAAAACAAAATGCTATGACACAATATTGATATGAAACATCACAATGAGGCATTATGCATAGGTGAATAGTGCATACATTGAGGCATGAGATGTAATAGATGACAACAACAAAGTTTCGTAAGGTGTGCTTGTTATTTTTTTTAATAAAATTCATACAAACTATTGAGAACCTCACTAGTAGGACACACACTAAGAACAACTAATATTTTATCAAATGAATGCATTACTCAATTAAAGCATAATTACACCACATATTCTTTTGAGGTTGAACAAAGAGATAAAATAAAAAGGCATCATAACCTCCTAGGTCTTGTGTGGCTGATGCAAGATGATTAATCTCTAACTCCTCTCAAAGTTCACTCAGATTTTTTACTCCTTCTATTGCATGACTGTTTGGTTATTTATAGAGCCACTCTTATTCAGCTTTAGACAAATTATTCTTAACTAATATTAGATTGATTGTTATTAGTCAATCTAACATATAGATCTAATATAACTGTGTTATTGATATGATCTATGTTGGTTTAGTCTTGGTATTATCTTGAGATGTTGCAAGATCTATTTGCCACCTACATGACATGACCTATGTCCTTGATGAGATCCACTTCAAATAAATCATGGTACTTCCCTAACTCCCCTCTTGTCACCCAACCAATTAGGTTCTAACTCTTTTCCTTCAAGTTGGCTTGGAGTCAAGTCGAGCACCTTCTATGTGGCCATTCTTCCACAAATTAGGATTCAATATAAGTCTTAGTTTATCACTTCAAATTCAAATATAAGTCGAAGGTTATAACCAAAGAATGTGCATGATTGCAAGGATGCCAATGATAGGTACATAGTATTGAATATGATCTAAATTTGAATTCTATAAGTTTGAAAAAATAAATTTTATAAGACAAAAGACTTGGGCAAGTGTATAATCTCTAAAAAATCATTACTATATCATAGTAATTAACTACACATTAGAAGTAATTACATCATGTGAAATATCATACAATTCAATAGTTTTATGAATATTCATTGTGAGGAACAAACTAAAATTTAAATTATTTATTTATTTATTAAATGATATTTTGAATGTTGAAGTATATTTAAATTCTGGATATCAACAATAATCACGTATTGGATCTTCCTTGCTGTACAAAACTCTTGACGATAACACATGATATCGAAAACTTAATAAATCTTAAGATATATAAATCTTCATAGTGGAGAAGAAAAATAAATTTTTAAGTGAAGACTACCAATGGATACACATGAACCTTTAAATAGATGATCTAAATGATCTTTATGGGTAGCTTTGGTGAGATACTTTCCTCCATCTCTTTCCACATCATAAGAGGTTTGAATCAACATTTGAAAAAGTTAAAAGACAAACAATAAAATACATTACCCATCAAAATATGAGAAAATGGAGTTATTTAAACTCTCACAAAGATCTATAAATATGTATCCCAAAGGAGTAAGTAGACAAGAGTTGTCTAGATAAGAATAGTTGAACATAAAAATCTTAAATTAATGAGCTTGGAGACAACTATTTCTTCTTCATATCTTCTATCTCTCTCTCTTTAGTATTTCTACTCTCTTTCGTCTCTCTCATAAGAAATTAATCTTACTAGTCTATTTTTGTGTAAATTTTTTTTTGATAAGTCTATAGACCCTTAATGTCATAATAAAAATCAATTAGAAGTTTATTAAGGACTACTCGATATTCAATTAAACATCACTGCCCAACAAATTAATGTCATTGATGATCAAAATAAGGTAATAATGACAAGTCATCAAATTGATGACATCATTCGTACTTTGGACCTTTGAGTATAGTTGACATAAGCACAACAATCCAACCCCATATTGACTTTGGTGATCTATAGATCTTTGATGATTGAGTTAATATCTCTCAAAACATCTCTCACACAATTAAATAAATTACAGTCAACCCTCAACTAACAATTATTCTTCATATACAAAGTGGAAGATAAATTTTCCACAATAAGTCTTAACCTAGATTGTAAGTCTCTCACATTATTTCAATGGACATATGTGACAAGTTATTTCAAAATTTAGAGCATATATGACAATAGTAATTAAATAATTTAATTTCAGATTTACTATATCAAAAAAAATTAGAGCTTCATTAATAAGGAACAATCACAAAATATCATGAGTAATTTGAGTTCATGTTCGTTATTTTGAGGCACATATGAGAACATATCTTATCAACCACATTCATCACACATTTACCAATAGATATTCAAGTAATATTATTCTCTTGAAACCTATTGGGAGGGCTTAAAGGTTATTATGTGAATTATTTGAAAAGTTGAAAATTATTGAAAACCTCTTCCAACCACTTTATATTATTCTTTGTGAAGAAGAAAATAGTCAAAATTATCATTTTATCATGATGAGACATTGATGGAATTGAAGACAACATTTATCTTTAATTTCACGACATCAACCAATGTGGAGAAGACTTAGTGGCACAATATCACCTTGATGAAAATTCAAACATATTGTGTATAAAGACTTTGCTCACTTAAAATACAACAAAAAATAGATGGACATCACTACTATAAATAATTACATATCATCACCATTATAAGAAGATGACATCCATCTATATCTCATCAAAGATTTACTCATAATATAATAGAAGAAGAGATTATAATCGACTTTGAAATTTATCTCTACTCTATCATAGATGATTTATTAATGAAGTCACTCAAGTTTTAGGGACATTGTTGATCAAGTGCAAATGATTCTCATCGATAGTGAGGCATCATCTCACAACTTTAACATACAACCTCATGTAGGAGTTAATAATCTCAATCAATAGAACCTACCACTAATTTTAGATGATCACCATATTAAAAAAAAAATCTAAATTAATAGATATATTATGGAGTCATGATTGAGCTATTAATGCTTAAGATTAACAAAAAATTTATGATTTTTTTCTTTGTCACTATTGACATAGTTTGGGACTATGGAAGAAGCCACTAAAGCCAATTGAGATATATTTCAAAAAATAAATACTCTCCTTCAAAATGGGCATAATGCAAATTAACTTCAAAATAGAACTACATAAATGCTCATCAGCTATTTTCTTAAAGTCATTATCAAAACATCAAAGTAAGAGAATATTTATTTCAAACTATATCAATTGTCATAGTAGATAACCTACAAGAATTCAACTCATCTCGAAACATTGTTAATAATATAATTTTTCAACATTCAAATGAGGTTATGGGACTCCCTATTAATAGGGAGATGGATCATTTGATATCCTTAAATCATAGTACAAAGTATGTCAATGTATAATCATTTAAAATATCTTTATTTCTAAAAAATAAAATAAAATAATTATTCTAAGAAATATTAAAAGTAGGAATCATTCAACTAGCTCATTTTCCTCAGAAAGAAGAATGATTCATGGTAATTATATATGGATTACTACTAACTCAACAAGGTCACTATTTTGGATTATTTTTTATCCTCATAGACCAAGAGTTTTTGAATAAGTTGAATAGAGTCAATATCTTCTCAAAACTGGACCTTTAATATGGTTATCACCATGTTAGAATCTAAGTTGAAGATGTTTCAAAGATGACATTCTGACCACACAAATGCCATTATGAGTCTTAATATTTTTCAATCATTCTAACATCCTAACAATCTTTCAATGTTTGATGACTACAATTTTTGTAGTATTCTCTAGAAGTGTATGTTTATATTCTTCGACAACATTATAATTTATTGCTCAAGCATGACAATACACCAAAAATATCTTACCTTAGGTTTCAATATCTTGTAGGATCATCAACTATACATAAACTTGAAAAAATATTCATTCAAACATTTTCAAATCATGTAGGGTGAATATGATTTCAATGTATCATATTCCCCCTTTCAATGTCCACTAATTATAGTCTAGTATTTCTCCTTATTTGGGCCTTTAGAGGCTCTTGCATTTTCAAAGTTAATCTAGCCCCCTGTTCTTCTTACAAAAATATGTGCAGCCCACATGCCCAACATGACTTGTGGATCCAACATTACCCTCCACTATCTTTAACACCTTGTCTCCAACATGTAGTTCTAGGAAGAGGTTTGAGAAATTGGTTATTGACTCTCATGTTGTTTCAAAGGAAGGTAGGTTATATCAATTGATTAAAACCTCTAACTTTCATAGTGATTATCTAACATCAAGGACCTCAGTTGGCTGTACCACACACTAAAGGTCACATTGTCAAGAAGGGTTGAATATTGTGTTGTGATTCCAAGATACACTTTAGTTGTGGCACATGAAAGATAAGATGAATATGAGTAATTGATGAGAAATGGAAATGACACATCATTAACACAATACACAACAAGATTGTGAAGGATCAAAAGAATAATGGGGTGAGTTTTTTGCTCCTCTTTCAACATGTTGTGTTTAAGCTCCACATACAGTACAACTAAAACTTCAAGAAAATAAGGCCACTCACTTCAAATTCAATATCCTAACAATGTTAGTCAACTAGCTACTTCATGCAAGTTTGTGTTTGCTTGAAATCCTCCTTAATTGTGTTGAACATGTCGTCTGGGTAGTGAATTGAACCCTAAATAATTGAGAATGGATTCCACAATTTAACCCACATAAGCCACTTGTTCCAGTGGCATAATTTGTCAAAAGAGAAATAACATAAGGTTTTCAAGTATCAATTGGCTCTCTCTATTTGGTCATCTATTTGTAGATGAAATGTCATGCTTTGCTTCTCCCTATTATGAAGGAAAAAGTTGGCAACATCAATCCCATTCTACGTATCTTGCTTAGGGCAGAGTCAGCATCCACCTCTTGATGAACACCATGTAGTTCCAAGGGGGAATAGGTGAGAGGTTACTGTCACCTGAAGTTTGTTGTCAATAAAATAAGGCATGTAGTGTTATATTTTCTCCTCTCATCTTGTATTGAATCTCAAAGTCATAATATGTGAGCTTCAAGATCTATCTTTGATGTTAAGGCAACATGGCAACATCTATTGATGTTCTAATAAAAACTTTAGGCTGCGAGGAGCTTGTCTTCATCTCCATGTATTGTTCAGCGGCTCGGAGGAAGAACAGGGGGAGAAACTAATACAGAGAGAGAGAGAGAGAGAGAGAGAGAGAGGAGGTAGAACAACAATTATATATATATATATTATCATTTATTGGTTTATTTCTAGGCTTAAATAAATAAATAAATAGCTCATCCACGAATCTCGAGAAGAACCTTCTAGTCGAACGTGGGGTGGACCAGGCCGGATCTGATGCCCTGCCCACCCCGCCCTCCCCGATGCCGCGTTTAAGTGGCCTTTTTCTTCTGAATCCTAGATTTTTATGTAACCTTATTTAAAATATAAGTGTTCTTAGTGCCCTTTATTACATCAAGGCGTGGCAAGTTCGTAAAGAAATGGGGCGCAGTATGAGGTTATTTATACAATTTAATGTTTAAGTTGGGTATAACAATTTTGTTCGTTTGAAACCGGTGTCACGTGAGATAGCTTGCCTACTCACGTGCTGCGTAGCCTGAACGCAGGAGTCTGACCATTAAAGGGCAGAGACTTGCAGGCACCTATTATTAGCTCCCATTTTCTTGTAGCCCGCATCCGTTTCGGCCGAGGAGCCGGTGAGGAGAGGGAGCCGACGCCCGGATCTTCTTCTATCTCGTCCTCGCCTCCTCGTCTTGGTTCTGCGTTCGCGTCTGGTCCATCACTAGGTCAGAAATTTCACCTCTGAATTCCGTTTTTCACTATAGATTCTAATATATCATTTTGTTTCTGCCAGATCTTTGATCTGCGTCTACCTTTCAGTTTCTGCGGGTGTGTGATATTCCAGATCTCGTGTCGTAATGTCCATTCATGTCGTTGCGCCTAGGATTCCATTTGTTGTTTCTGCTATTTGCTTTAGAATTATCGTTCGTAGAACTATGCGTACCTGCAGACCCTGGATCTGTTTACCGATCCTCTTCATTTCCGCGGCACATTTTCTTCCTGGTTCATTCATCCGATCCTCTAGCTGCAGTCTAACTTTCTCGTTTCTACTGCGTATTCTGTCTGGTTTTCTAATCCTTAACCTTGCCGTCCTTACTTTGCGAATCGAATTTCCTTTTTCCATTTGCCTAACTTTTGTAGCTTCTTGTTTTACGCGTTCAGGTAATCGAAGATGGGGCTAACGTTCACGAAGCTCTTCAGCCGGCTCTTTGCCAAGAAGGAGATGAGAATCCTGATGGTCGGTCTCGATGCGGCCGGTAAGACGACCATCCTATACAAGCTGAAGCTTGGAGAGATAGTCACGACCATTCCGACCATTGGTTAGCTCTCTCCCTCTCTCTCTCTCTCTCTCTCTCTCTCTCTCTCTCTCTCTCTCTCTCTCTCTCTCTCTCTCTCTCTCTCTCTCTCTCTCTCCCTCTCTCCCTCTCTCTCGATCTCTCGATATCGTCGTCTGTCTTCGGAAAATAGACTGCATGCCATTTATTGCTTTGCTAGCTGATTTTTTCGTTGCTAAAATATCTGTGCGTCTTTATTGCATTTCTTGAGCAAGATACATAGGGTATCACTAGTGGAACAGGTTCTCACATTTAGTGGACGTGATTTCGCTACCTTTTTTTCTGCCGTCTTTTGTTGATCCGGTATGAAGAGTGGTATTATTATAGTTTGGGAAGAAAAGAAGTGCACGTTGATCTGGATGTCCTGTTTTCGACGATAGAATAGGAAAATATAGACCCTTCTCGTAAGTTGGTCAGAACTTTTACATAGAAACGGTGATGTGTTTCTTTTGTATTTTCACTGTTAGCTTTTATTGATGATAATTTTTTGCATCAGAATCTGCTTAATCTGCTTAGTAACTCAATGTTATAGAGATCATATGGGAGGTATTATGTGATCTAATAATTTTTACCCCTAATGAAATTCATGAGTCGAAGCTATTTGGTTGTGACCCTATGTTACAATTGTGTACATGAAGGCTAGTCGTAAGTTGATTGAAATATATTTTTTCCATCATAGAGTTAATGATTTTTGTTTATGAAGTCCAGATAGTTTCATTCTAAAGTCACAATTTAATAATTTTATGACGACATAACATCACTTCGATGATTTCTTAAATATATTTGAAGGGTCTTTGTTTAGAAGAAGAACAGTAGGAGAGCCACACTAGAGAATGCGATTAAATGTGAAATATTTTAGTAATGTGAGAATATAAGAGTAATGGATCTGCGCCTCATTGATATTTACGATTATTTAGAGAACTTTTATCTCAGAGAAGAACATCCGCTGGGCTACATGAGAGTGTAGATAGGAAGAGTTTTTGCTTATATAAAAGTTTGTCAAGAAACATTGATGTCTGCTCTTTTGAGGCACTCGTTAAGGAACACAGATTTATACGGCGCTATTTCTCGTTATAAAATTTCAGATCTAAGACTGAACTAAAGACGCTTATTTTATTATTACGGTTTGACCCTTTATCATTCCCTGAAAATCGCATCCTTTCTTTACTGCTATGTTTTTATTTTGCTATTTCTATGACAGAGCATGACAAAGGAATGCTAAAAAATGTCCTGAACTTTGGTGTCATTCCTTTTCTACTCCTGTAGGTTTTAACGTGGAAACTGTGGAATACAAGAACATTAGCTTCACTGTTTGGGATGTTGGCGGTCAGGACAAGGTACTGTACTCGTATTGTTATTGACTATACAGACATCGTTTGCTATTTTGTTGATGGCATATTCTCCTTTATCACAAAATTGTCTTTCACTCTTCATTTAGGCTCGATCAGAAGCCTAATTCTCTAAAATGTGCAACTAATTAAGAACTTATCCGGTCTGCCATCTGGTCTCGTGCAACTAGTCTAAAGTCAATTGGCAAGGCACTGGATAACATCCTTCACAAAGTTGAAGTCAGCCTGATATTGTCTAAAGGGTTATCTGTTTGTTGCTTTGCCTGCCAGTTTATAGTGTGATTAAAGGTTGAATTATGGTTAACAATTAGAGCCTGTTACCCGTCCATGGTATCCATTAGATATTCATACAACTTCTACCTTTTTTCTGTTTGCTTTATTGATCAGTTTGTTCGATAGTGTTGTGAGATCAGGATGAAATACTGCTATTTCACGTTGCCAATTAATAACTTGAACTTTGGAAAACAGATTAGGCCGCTCTGGAGGCACTACTTCCAGAACACCCAGGGCCTTATCTTTGTTGTGGACAGTAATGATAGGGATCGTGTGGTTGAGGCAAGGGATGAACTCCATAGGATGCTGAATGAGGTGAGTTTTCTATCGCTCAAAACGCCACAGGCTGTTGCTATACTATCAGTCTTCATACATTCACTTGGTTTTTGCCGTCCATGCAGTATTTCAGCAAAAATGCCATGCATCTCTGCATCTCCAAATTATCTTTAAAATCCGATGACTATTGATCATTCATCAACACGGTGTTTGGTGATGGCAGGATGAGTTACGAGATGCTGTGTTGCTCGTATTTGCCAACAAACAAGATCTTCCAAATGCAATGAATGCTGCTGAAATCACTGACAAGCTTGGCCTGCACTCCTTACGCCAACGACACTGGTGAGACAATCATTCCTCATTCTGAATTACTCCATTTTTTGTGTTTCTTAGAATAAAATAAGCAGAAACACACGACAGGGAATCATAAATCTACTGATAAAATATGCATTTTTACTCTCACGGGAGTCTTAGTTTGAATGTGCCAATGACCGCCGTCCAGTGGAAATAAAAAACCGAGCACACATTCGTGGTAGAATAATGTCTTCTTTTTTACCAAAGTCCCATAAAGATTCCTGTTTTAATCGTTGAGCTCTGATCGCACCACTTCTTCCTCCTAATACTAACTGCCCTCCCCATATGCCCCATGAATAATATCTTCGTGCTGGATAGCCCAACAGCTTCAAAAGCTTAACACCATCGGGCTAAAATTATTTATTCTACGAGCCAGATCTGCGAACTCCATCCACATTTGTGACATGCTTGCAGGTACATCCAGAGCACCTGTGCCACTTCCGGTGAAGGCCTCTACGAGGGCTTGGATTGGCTCTCCAGCAATATCGCCAGCAAGGTATCATCATCTCTCACTTATAGATAGAGCAAGGCCCCTACCTAGTTTGAACGTGGTCTCATCACGCAACCGTCCCCGCTGCAGGCTTGACGAATTTCCCCCGTGCCAGAAGAGCTGAGCATCATCCTGCCGACATGGTTGCCGTTCCGTCTATTAAACGGAAAAAATCGTCTCTTGAATCTTTTTCTGGACTGGTCTGGATTTTTCTTCCCGTCTCGTGTTCCTTGCGGATTTGTAATCGTCCCTAGTTATTTAAAATCTTCTTGTGGGCCGTGCGTTAGCTGCACTTGTGGATGTCTGAACGTTCTGTCGGTGACCTTGTCGTAAAAATTCCAACGCTTAAGTATCGCATTTCTCGTTGTTCAGTCAGAGGGCTGATTTTGTCATTACAATCAGGCATAACCGGGGCTCCTAAAATGAAGACGACGGGCTTCAAAACTCTGGTAAAACTGACTTACTTCTTCCCTTGTTCGCCGCCGCTGGCCCCCCGGTATGATAGAGATCTCTTCACGATCGCCTCATGAAGCTACTACCCACACAGCAACCATATATAACGCGGGGTTAGCGCCGACGGACAGCCGGCAGATTCGTATCAAATAAAATCTGAATAAAACCCAGAGGGGAAGCAAAAGCGGCTACCTCGTCCACCACCGCTGGGGCGTCCACAGCACGGAGAAGAAGCCGGCCTCCACGTTCTACAAGGCGCGCATAGGGGGAGAGCTCCTCGATCAGCGAGCGAGCAAGCGAGAGCCAACCAACCAGCAGAAGTGAGAGGATCCCAACCGGAACTACATACATCTCTTACCGTGGTGGGACGGTCGTCTTCCCGGTCTATGAAGCCCAGCGAGCTCAGAACCTCCCCGAAGTGTCTGTAGATGCTCCGGTAGCTGCGGTCGATCTCCTCTTCCCCCGCCGTCTTCGCCTCGACCTGATTGTCCCCTGCCCTCATCCCGAAGCTCTCCCATATCGGCAAAAGGCTCTCCGCTACCTCCGCCCTCACGTCTCGCGACAGAGAGAGGCGCTCCTCCTCCACCTCCCTCCTGAAGCTCTCGAACTCCGCGCTGACCCTCCGCGCTGTGGCCCGCGCCTCCCGCAGCTCACCCGCCAAGGCGGCGGCTCTTCCCGAAAGAACTTCCTTCTCGTCTTCCATCGACCTGAGAAAGCCCTCCATCTCCCGGACCATCGACCGGTCGCCGCTCGTCAAAGCTTCACCGTACCCTCGGAGCGCCTTCTTCAAATCACCTCCTCCGGCGTCCTCCTCAACGGCTACCACCACCTCCCCTTCTACTAAACCTCCCTGCTGAGATAAATAAACAACCGACCAACCAGTCAGCCAGCGGAGAGAGAGGATTCCCAAACTGGTTCATCGCTCGGAATTCCCTCAAAATTCAGATTTTCGCGGAATGGCCTTCTACGACACGGAACAGCATTGAGCAGAGACATTCCCACACCCCCCAACGTCGGTACCTCAGAGGCTTCTTCGTAGCCCGCCGTAGGAAGAGCCTGGAAGCGGCGGGGCTTGCGGGGGGTGGCGCGGAGCCTGGGACGGGGAGGCCAGCGAGGTCTCGGGATCTCCAACCCCGTCGGCAGTGGCGGGAGAAGCGCCGCCATGGCGCCGCCGCGGCTTCTCCAGGCCCTGTGGCAGAGCCTCCCTCGCGGGTAGAGAACGAGAGGGGGAGGGCCTCCTTGCTGGGGGCCCGGTGATTTCCGATATCCTCCACTCCCACAATTTTTTTGAGACAAAAACTTGTTCTCGAGTCTTATTAAAAGTAAGACATGGATTGGAGGGTAACTTATTACCTACTCCCACATATATGGGAGCGAGCTAAAAATGTTAAATTTTATTTTTATTCATATTTATTTATTTATAAATTAAATTATGTGAAGTTCACATGGTCATGAAGGTCACTGAAGGCACCTTAGCTGGGCCTAATGGGCCACAATACGCCCCACCGTCACTACGGCCACTTTTTGTGGTTTCTGTTCAAGTCTGAGTCCAGTCCGGTCCTCGAAATGCTGGGCTTGGTGAGGCCCATCCCGGTTTGGCCCCATTTGGACTCCCCACGCAACGTCTATCTTTGACAAAAAATTTTAAATTATTCAAAAGTAATTAAACTTACCACCTTTCGTCCAAAATTTTGTTACTGGACTAGAGGGACATAATTAATACTCGTGCCAAGACGGTTTTATGTCAGAAAAAAAAAAGAGCGAATAAATTTTGTGATTAACAAAATCTTGGTTTTTCTACTTCTCCATAATTAAAAACCTAAAAATTATTTAAAAACCATTATATTTATTGAAATTGAGAATATGGCTCATAGTCGCATCGTATGAGCCATGCCATCGAGCAAATAATAACCTTGCTGACCGAGGCCAACCAATCATTAATCTCAATTGGCATGATTTTTTTTAATAATTATTATTTTCTATATATTTTGAAAGCTGGTGGGCTCCACGTTATAGGATAAGAGTGAAGAGGCCAATTTTTTTCGGGTGTATGCTCTACTTGGAGGTATGATCGCCAGATGGGGACGTCAGGAGATGGGAAGGTGCAGGAGACGGGCGATCGCCAGTGAACCCACCGGTGTCGCTGTCCGCCCACGGAGGGGAGACTCTCTCTCTCTCTCTCTCTCTCTCTCTCTCTCTCTCTCTCTCTGTCCGCTCTCGCTGTCTGTTTGTTTGAAATTTCCTCCGGTCGAGGACTCCTGAGGGGGTGAGGGAGAGGAAAAGAGGAACAGGGTCGGGACGGAGGAGTCGTCGGCGTCTCCGAACGACGGAAGTTGGTTCTAATTAAGGTGCTATTTTGCTGTCTTTTCTCCTGACACCCTCGCCTCTCGCTGTCCGCGGCGGCGGGAACATGGTGGTGTAACTGAGCAGTCGATTCCTGCCGCGGCTTCTGTGGCGAAAACCCTAGTATCACAGTCGGGGGGCTGATTTTATTTTTGTGGACGAACGAACCACGGGTGGATTTTTGGGAAACAATATTATCTCGGAGAGGTGCTCTTCTTTTCTGGTCGAGGCATTGAGTTGAAAACGCGGGTTCGGAAGGGGAAACATTTGATTCGCTTTGGGCAGCTCAAGTTTGAAGCTAAAGATAGCCGGGATTTCCGGTTTTTCTGGTATTTATTATGAGAGTTGAAAGGCTGTGTTTTCCCGTGTCGAATCGTTGGGCACCTTGGTGAGCGCTTCGATCCTTGGGTTGAACACTGTCGACGTTGGGAGTCTCGTCGTTTTGGGAGCGATTCTGAGAAGATGAGTAGCAGAAAGGAGGAGGAGAGGAATGAGAAGATTATTCGTGGCCTCATGAAACTGCCCCCAAACCGGAGGTGTATCAACTGTAATAGCCTGGTAAGTTTTTCATAGCTTCGATTCCGTTTTCTCAACTGCATGGCATATCGAGGGCTAGATAGATTTTTATTTTATTTTATTTATCGACGAAACCCTTATTGATGTTTTTCCGTCAACAGGGGCCGCAGTATGTCTGTACTAATTTCTGGACCTTTGTATGTATCTCTTGCAGCGGGATTCAGTGAGTATTTTTCTTTTTTTCTCGTGCCTTTTCTTTTTTTACTTTTTCTCCTTGTCTGGTGGGCACTTTTCTATTTGGCGTCAACTTGTAAAACATAATATTCATATTGGGCAATGGAACGTGAAGCTACCAAATTTGAATTACCAGTCCACGTGCTTTAATTTTTACTCATGAGATTTTAAGTTTCTTTGCAGCTATTTTCCTTTTTCTTCCCGTAAGCATTCTCAAATCTTTTGACCAGTGATCTATCGAGTCTCAGGAATGGGGTTGTTTTTAGTAGTTTTCAATTAATTTATTAGAGTGGGAGTGGGGGCGGGGGGACAGCGCAAAGAAGGGAAGAAAAAGATTCAGAGAGAAAGCTTCATTTATTGAATTAATACTGATACAGGTGCTTTCAATTTGTGTTGACCTACGGTTGTCTTTCTTTCAATATGATAGAAGGATCTGATGCCGTGTTCATTTTTGATAATTTTTTGTTAAGTTGTCCCTTGAACAGAGAGACAAACCAATATTAGCTGTCTTTTACTATGCTTACTACTGTCAAAGGGGCCGGCATCTGCTCCAATAGCATTGATAGAAATTGGATCTATGTATCTACTTAAATGCCCATAATGACATGATCAGCTCCTTGGAGACGAGTGATCTTGTGACCTTCATGGAACTAAGCCCTTGATGCCAAATTTGGGGATCATGTCATCTTTTGCAGGTTAATCAAAATTAGACTTGCCAACATGCAAAAAGAAAGAGAGATACGATTATTGTGGATAGTATTCTTCTGGCATTGAAAGGAAGTGGTGGATTTTCGATTTTTCTGAACCGGAAATCAAGGAGAAGTACCCCCTCAATATCCTTGTCACCCTCAACTCCCTTCATCATTACTACCTTGAAATATGTACACTCCTTGAATTATATGTTGATCGCAAATCCATGTAGGCTCTCACATGTCATGCTATAAATGTAGTTATGAGCATGTAGAGAATTTTTTGTCTAGTAGCCATCTAAGAACTGTCATTATTCCGTACTAACATTCCATCGCTGATCAGAACACTGGAGTAAGTCATGATGAGGGTATCTTTCTACATCCATCCGGGAGGTTGCCTGGCTTAAAATGTTTGAATTTTCATGCCCCTTCTTGATTTTGGTGATTTCTTTCACCAGATGCTTGGACGCTCACGCTTAGATCCTAACTAGATTACCCCCCTCTTATACCTTGATCTAGCCTTGTTCAATGCTCTGTTTAATGTTAGCATGTCATCCTGTTTAATATTCTTGGATTGGTCTGCACCTCCACTCAGAGACATATTTGAACTTCTTTTCCACTCACAAATTGGGAAATGCCTCGTGTGCTTTGGATTCACATTCTAATAACTTTTAGTCCATCTGAAAATTAGTCAACCAAGTTCCAATGGGAACAAAAACTCTTAGAAGATTCTCCTAACCTTTCTTAGACATAAATCCTGAAATATACATCTCTGAACCAATATCTAGCATTTTCTGGCCTATTTAAAATGGCTATTTAAAGTCAACTTAAATAGCAGTTTTATTTAGATTTGTCTGGAATCCGGTCCAATCAAAGATGCTTGGACGTGTTGTTTTTTTTCTTTTTTCTGATCAATGACTAAATGCCATCGTTCATAGTATGCATTATGGCAAATTCATCCATAGGTAAGTTGTTGACTGTAAATCTGCTTCATGGAATGCTTCTTTAGCATTTTCTATGGCAATCTCGTAGTCCATCTGCTCTACCTTGAGAACAATTTGGCTAATTTTTTCTCTAGAAAAGCGTATCTGGACTGAAAATGCATCATTTAACCATAACGTTGTTTGATGACCGCTTTTGTTGAATAGGCTCTTTTCAAAGTTATGGCAATTTTGAGTGTTTTACGTGTGTATGAACATAAACTGCAAGTTGGAGTGTAGTCATAAAAACCTCGTCATTCTTTCTGTTGTAATCGGCTAATACTGTATTGGTACTTGGATCACTATGAGATGTTATTTATAGGGTGGCTGATGCCTTGACAAATTTTAAAAGTATTTTTTTGCGGAGTGGCGACCTTGATTGATGTGATAAGGCTTATGATGGTGATGATGATGATGATGATGATGATGATGATGATAATGATAAATTGAACTGATTTTCTGTCGTAATAATGATAGACATTGGTTGCAACATGTACAAGACAATCCTGCACGATACCATCCAACATGTACAAGACGGTCCTGGATTAATCATAGAATTTTTTTCTCATTGTTTTTCTCTGACACAGTCGAGAATTCACTCATCGGGTGAAGTCTGTTTCCATGGCAAAATTTACCACTAAGGAGGTTGAAGCTCTTCAAAAAGGTGGTAATCAGGTAAAAAGCACAGATTTTCTCCTGCAAGAGGTTACTTCTTGCCACCTTTTTCTGACTGAGTTTAATTTAATATTTAAGCGTGCAAGGGAGATCTTTTTATCAGACTGGGACTTTCAGAGGACGAGATTGCCTGACAGCAGGTGAAAGTTATATCATTCAGAAAATTGTTTTCACGTGCAGCACGCTTATATTTTCTTTTCGTCACTGCCTTTCTTCAGCAATCCTGATAGAATCAGGGAGTTCATTAAAAATGTGTATGTGGATAAGAAGTATGCTGGTGGGAGATCGTCTGACAAGCCACCCAGGAATATGCAGGTATTTAGATTTAAAGAGTTATAAATAATTCTGGAGTACTCTGCGGTCTATTTCTTTCATCTTTCTCTCTCTGGACTGCTTTACCCCTTCCTTCCACACGTAGACATTATTTTATAAACTTGTTCCCTGGGATTTCTGACAGAGCCAGAAGAGCTTTGAAGAAGATCATCGCCGTGCCAGTTCTTATCATTCATACTCTCAGAGTCCACCATATGACCATCAATATGAAGATAGGCGTTATGGAAAACAAAGTGGGATGCTTACTAGAAAGCCCGGTTCAGATCGAGGGACTTTTGAAGGGAAGATATCTAGTCTCATTTACAGCCCTGGTCGTCTAGGTGAGCAGATGTATGAGGATAGATTTGCCAATGAAATTTCCGGTCCAAGAATATCAGACTTTTCAGTATCTAGCACTGGCGATACCTTAAAATTTGATGGTCAGCCACCGAATTTTCAAGGGGATAGCACTTGTGTCACCAATACCCAGCAGGTGAGAGAGATCCTAATCGAAGATGGACGGTGTCAGGTATCGACGCAATATTCAGAAGCAAATCCCAGGAGAAATGTAGAAAGTGCTCTACACTCACAGGTTGGTGTTCCCTTCGTCTCACAATCATGTGGCATGGATGTATAGTTATTATATTTACGTGACGATGATGGTAATAACAATGAATTTTGAAAAACTGTCTTCAGAGAAGCGCATCTTCAGGCAGCTTTGGATCATTTGATAGCAACTCGGTGTCATTGAAATCAGTTAATTCTGGTGGTTCACGTGAAGTTGTCATAGAAGCTGAACAGCCAGTCAGAAGTCAACAGGTGGAATCATTGTTTCCTTCCGAACAGCAATCATCTTCTCCTATTCAGCCTTCTTTTGCTCAACAAGGAACTATTCCTTCAGCATCATCTTCGGATTTTTTTGCTGAGAATCAGTACTCTTCTACATCTTTGTTTGAGAATCCCTTATCACAGTCGTCTCTTCACGGAAACCTTGGGAATCCAAATATGTCTGGTCCATCTTTTGTTCAGCAGGCAACCAGCTCTTCTGTCCTACCTTTGGATTTGTTTGCTGAAATCACTCATCCCTCATCCTCGACTACTTTGGATAAGTCACAGCCAGTACCATTCTCTGAGAAAGAGGGATGGGCTACATTCGATTTGCCACCTTCCGGATCTGCTTCTGAAACAAAACCCACATCCTTTTCTACCATTGTTCCTGTCGATGGAATCAGCACGGCAGTTTTTGATGCTCTTCCACCCACTGGTAATAACACTCAGAGGTCATTGGAACAAAGCTCCTTTTCTCATGAAGCTTCTCCATCGTTTACTGGCCAATGGAATTCAGGAATCAGTCTAGTTAAATTAGCTTCTGAGGCGACAACCTCCCAGGTAAGTGATCTCAGAGTTTGATCAGTTTACGGGGGCAACTTGAATTACGTAAGAGTAACTTACACGGTTCTCTTCCCCCTTCTCCTCTCTCCCCCTGTAGACATGGAATGCTTTTGATGATTCTTTTAGAGGTTTTCCTCTCCCGTCCTTTGGGAGCTCAGTGCCAAAGAATGAAGTTCAAGTTCCAGCACACATTCCTCCTACCATTGTCGATCAAAAGGTGCTCCTCATGTCCAGTGTTTCGTGTGAGAAGAATATTGTGGTGGTGCCACGTTAATCCATTTCATTTGGCGCATTTGCAGGATTTTGATAGAGGTGGATTACAAATATCAGGCATTGGTGGTAGAGCTGTAGGATCATCTTTCAACCCAGTTATCCCTCCGATGGTGTGTCTTCTTTCTTTGAGCTCATAGGCATGCTTATCTTGTTTAGATATAAGCTGCATGAGTTTGATTTATTATTCTTATTTACAAAAGGTAATTTATTATTTTTTTCGCAGGGAGCAAACAGTCGCGAATCTAAGTCCACAAATCCATTTGACATTCCATATGAGTCTGATTTGGAACCTGTTAAGGTATATATATCGCTGTAACCTCATCAATGTTTTCTTTAATACAACTCAATTAGATAAGTTTCGGGGCTCGGTTTGTCTCTTTAACGTTGCTTATCCCTGTGACTAAGATTGCTTTCAATGAATCTCTCTCTCTCTCTCTCTCTCTCTCTCTCTCTCTCACACACACACACACACACACACACACACACACACACACACACACGCACAATCTTATGAATCCACCATCAAATAGTTTATATTAATTTAAATAAAATGGATGATACTTTTATTCGATGCTGGTTACTCACTCATGATCGGCTCATTTCCTTCCCAGTTCCTGGACATGAGTCCTCTGCAGGCAACGCTTCCATCTGTGCAGTTTCCACCTCCATTCCTCAACAACCTCGGCCAACAATGGTTTCCTCAGAATCCCATGCCACCTTATGTTGCTTCTGTGGCCTCAGGTACGTTCCAAGTGGTCTCACTAGGGTTTGACTATTTCGGGGAGCCCACCAACCTTTGAAAGTTCCCCTTGCAGGGAGCTTGCCGTACATGGCTGGTCAACCGCCAAGTTCTCAGCTGCCGTGAGTCAAAACAGTTGCCTTATTTGGTATCTTTGATGAATTCTTGGTGATTCTAAAACGATTTGCTTTGGACAGGGACATCCCTTCACAGGGCCCGGTTGCATCCCTTGGGGGAAACCCATTTGCATAGTACAGCACCGAAGCAACCAGGCGGGTCTGTCAGAGATGTTCTTCGAAGCCCGGGCACGGTGACGTTTTCTTGATGCTCTTGTGGGATGGGATTCCTCCATTAGGGCACTTATTTATCAGGTAGGTGTGCTAATTAGGTCAAATACTTCAAAAGGGTTTGCTGATTTCTCTAGGCCATTAGGGTTGGAGGGGTAGGCATTTGTATCAGGTCAACGTGGTGAGGTACTTAATCTTGGCAATCATTTGGGCGTTCGAGGGGATTGCTGTTGAATGTTGTCTGCCCATATTAAGTAGCCCACCTGGGTTCGGGCCGTTGACTCCGAGGATGACTTCCTCGTCTGTTCTTCTTCTTCTTATTGTCCGATGATGAACCACATTAAATCATGTTTGATATGTGTTTTTTCTGAAATTAGGAACTTTTTTTTCGGGGTTTATCGTAAATCGGACCATCGCATTGAGAACCGGTTTCATCTTTATATGGGTCTTCCAATTACGTCTAGAAAAGAGAAAAAACAAGTCGCGGTTCGAAGTTGACTTGGACCTCTTTCTCCCTTGGCGTTTTTTTCCTCTCGCACTCGTTTTGACTTTATTTGTCTCTGTGAGGGAAAAATGCATAAAAAAGCATTGCCTCGACGACTTCTAGAACAGATCTGGCTGCTACCCCTCTCTCTCTCTCTTTCTCTCTCTCTCCCCATCTATCTATCTATATTCGTATATATATATATATATATATATATATATATATATTCATTCATCTATCGATCGATCAGCCGATACTCATTCACCTACACAGCGCAAAAAGGCCCATGATTTTTCCAAAAAGGCATGAACGCAGACGCGTGTTTCCAACTGTGGAAAGGTTTTGACATATAATGATAATGAGGGGGAGGGGAAGAAAAAGAAAGAGAGAACGCCAGGGGAACTACGAAAGAACCTCAATGCCCCACTGGCAATGCCTCCCGCAGGCCCTCCCCGTCGGCGTCCACGTCCAGCCCACTGCAAAAATCAACCACTGAGAATCACGCCACGTGGCTTTCACCGTAAATAGACCAACCCGAAAAATTAATATTATTTAAAAAAAAAAAACAAAACAAAACCCACCTCTCCTTCCCCTGCGTCTTGAGCTGCTCGATGTAGCTCTGCAGATTCACGCAGGCAGCCTCAATCTCGATGTTCTTCTCGCAGAGCTCCCTCCACTGAGCGGTCAACGCGTTGAGCTGGACCGCCGTGTTTTGCTGCACATTATTTACTAATTTATTTATTCATATGCAATATATCGACGGGCGTAAGGTCTCAAGTCAACGAGAGAGTGTGAGGTCAGGATCCTCGTGGCGCTGAAGAGTATGAGCACACACACCTGATGGAATTTCCTCTCCCGATTGACGGCTTCTATTCTTTCGTTGTATTCCAGAGCAATCGCCTGCATCCTGCAAATGGCCACCATGAATCTGAGATCTCAGGGCCAAGAACCCTAATTGCTTCTTATAGATTCATGGACCAAACTGGTCCAATGGTATCTCATCACTCACCCTTTTCTTTTTTTTTCCCACCAGGAAGGAACGTTTTCTTTTTTCGAGTAATTCAAAATGGATTAGAAATTTCCTTTCTGATTATAACCTCAAAGCCACGGTGGCCAAGATCAGGCCACCCAATTCGATTCAAGATATATATGGTTGGAGCAGGAGTTGCTCTCCTATTCCTGCCCAAAGGGATAAAAATAGGAAGCGATTGCTGATCATCTCACAGCACCGTGGCTCAATATGATGTAGTATCATACATATGTTGACAAATAATTCGGTGATCAAATGATGATAGCACCAGCTTCGATAGATCAAGCAAAATTTGGAAAAAAGTAATGGAATCTGAGACAATTCCTCAAGAGCATATGGTCAAAGAACATAAGAGAAGAAAGGATGAAAGAAAGCAAGCGGATTGTGAGTTAATGCGCTTCTTGTTCTTCTTCTTAGAATCTTATCACACGAATAGAGGAGCTATTTTTCTGTTTTAAAAATTAATATTATTAGTGACACATTTCGCTCCTTTGGTTTTATAACAATAGATACTCATTTCACCCTTTTTTTTTTTTTTTTTTAAAAAAAAAAACCAACAAATAGCAACCAGGAACTGGGAGATTTCATTAATCAACCCAGAATTTTAACGGAGTCTGTTTAGCCTTTGATCCAAACGAAAGTTTTCCATCAAACTTGAACCATCATCAATCAAGTATTCAACTGAAGAAAGATCAGTGACTTTCCATCTACAAGATCTGGTATCATAGCTAATCACTGCATCATCAATCAGGTGGGCATCGAAAGAAAAAGGCATGAACAGAGATTGGACACAAGTAGGATCAACAAAATGACTGAATCCAATCTTTGGCTTTGGGGGTACCATGGCCGAGGTAGGTTATATAATCATTCAAATGCCACAAGCTGGACTTAGTTTTCAGTTTGAACAAAAGAGGAAAGTCTTTAGAACGTGCAGCAGGTATCTCAAGATATTGATATTGTCCATAAACTTTCCACGAAACGGACAAGGTACCAGATGACATTCGAGTGTGAATAGATCACGCCAATAATAGGATGCCGAGGAAAGATTTACCTGGACAAAAGTGACTCCAATCTTTTAATGTGTAGTTTCCAAACATCAACACCATGCTTCAGCATTAGTTCCAGATTCTCAATTCTGCAAAACCGAGAATAAATTAAAAGCTAAGAAGAAATAAGAGTGATGTACTATTCATCTGCATAGATCACAAAGAGGGCAGAAAGTTTGCATCTTGAGGAGTAAACAAGTCATACTAGACGTGTGCTAGTAGCAAAATCAATGATAAACTACAGAAGATGGCACCTGCGGCAATAATATTGTTTCTCAGGTCCGTCATCTGATGTAGCCATTCATTATGTCTTGTTTCAGACAATTTTCGATATGTAGTCTGATGCTTTTTACTCATTTTCGGGTGAAAAGGATGGAGGTTCTTGTCAACTATAATTATTACGTACCTAGGAGATAATGAAGACATTTATAAAAAATGGGGAGTGAGTAAAATAAATAAATAAGAACCGATGAAGTTTTGTATTGCTCAGCGCTTCTGTGGACCAGTGGATTTCTTTCCAAAGCATAAATCAGTCTGGGCCTTTAGCAACTTCAGACAACACGTTCTGTCTCTAGTGAGATGGCGTGATCTGAAATTCTGAAAAAAAGTATATCCAACTGATTTGGATTGAAAGCCCAGCTCAGTTACCAGAAAAATCCTTAATCTCAGATGGTGCTACATTAGAGGAAAACCTATCTGAGGTGGTGTTACCTTCATATCCACCCACGAAAACTCTCATCTTCTAACTCCAATTTCAAGTCTTCCCATGGATCCTTTTAACAGCAATATAGTTCTTTCAATAAAGCACGAATCACAATATAATAAAGTGATCCTAGAAGTTTTGAATGCATTTCTGCAACACAATAGCACATCATAGTTCCCCACAATGTATAATTTCTTGACTTGACGACTAGAGACCTTATCTGACCTAACTTTTGTAGACAACAGCCTGTGCATATCATAATATTCCACTTCAAAGGGCAGAATGATGATAGAAGAGTATTTTATCAGCCTAGCTTTAAACATACACCTAGATTGCTGTCAGCATCTTTGCTTACAAACCACTAGTTATGAGTGAAACCCTCCTATGAACTACGGGAGAAGGTAGAAAAGAAAAGATTAGCACAAAAAGGGAGGTGAGGAGTCAAACACATGAACAAAGGGGATCTTATATGAGTTGGCTTTGTCTACATGCACAACCACATGAACTGAATTCACTATTTTCTACGAAGTGATGACTACAAGAGATGAATCGCTCTTCTAGAAATAAGATTAGTGAAGCCTAGTTTGAAAAGGGCAACAGTCAGCATGAAAATCTATTTCGTCACTAATAATCCCACAAGCCCAACCAAACCAAACGGACAACACTAGTTAAGACAAGGGTTGGAATCAAACTCCACAGCTCAGCATCACTAAAGTCCATGGCTCGTCTTTTAAAGGTTTCAGGCACGCCCTTCCAAGTTCCTAATTCAGCATTCAACCCAAGTTTCATACCATCTATCAATAAAACATCACTTATAACGGCAAATGGCATACACCAGTGACGCCTCTAATATTTGCATAACGAAATTCTAAAACGAAAGTAAACAGATAATGACATGAAGACACGTAGAAAACGAATGGGACGTGATTCTTTGCATGATATTTTCATAATTATCAGAAAAAAATATTATAAAGTCGGCTAGAAATATAATGGACCTTCAAGGCATGAGACACGCACTCAGAATGATCAAATTATGCCCTTGGGTAAACAATGTGTGAGCTTGGCCACAACCAATAACGGAAGGGTACATGGGGGATTAGGGACTAATTTTCTAGAAGTCGACATTGAATGTGCTTGCATTTTATACAAAGAAAAGTTCAGTGAAGGAAACGCATTTTCTGTAATTTCATTATATTCCAATCATAGCTCCCAAAACTAAGAAAACGGAGAACTATGATTAGACTCATGAAAAAAATTATAGGTAGCTACAATATATTTTTATTCTTTAATTATCCCTGCAAAAAGACCCTTCCAATTGTTTACGCTGTATGAATAGGCTCTTCAGTCAGGGTAGTCCTCGTCATCTTTTTTTATTCGATCATTTTCACCATATGCTCTATCAACCAACAATAAAATTCTTCTCATCATCCTGTGTTCTCTCAGTCAAAAATGAAATTTACAATAATTAAATTTAATGCCAAATGCGCCTTTATCCAGATTTTATGAAGATCTTTTTATTTCTGTATTGCGCCTCTCAATGAAAACACAGATCAGTGGTCGTCGTAGAAGTATAATCCACTAAGATTTACTTTCAATATAAAGCTTTATAAACGCCGATTGATGTTTGCAGGAGCATATCTAGTCAATAGGAGAAAATGCCCCTAAACGTTATGCCCCCACACGAGTACCCCAACATCGTCTTTGTGCGGCATATTTTTAGTCCAGATATCTCTCACCTCTACGGAAACTATCAAGAGATGCTTAATTAGCCAAAACAAAAAAAACTGCAAAGCAATGTAGGATAGCACTGAAGGAGAACTTATCAAGTACGAAAGACTCGTCAGATCATTTGGCGCGTTGGAAAATATGTTCTTTTTCATGTAAAGTGCTCATAAGAAACAATTGAGGAGAGCTAAACTCGTTAATGCCTCGTGCATAAAAGGAAGCAACACTTAAGCAAATAATATCGGGTATACAAATTAATTAACCTTTACAATTCTTATGACGACTTATAATCTCGTTAAATTGCAAAAATGTATTCGTAGTTACCATTCTTTTCAAGAAAAACGAGGAGAGAATCCCGATGGATGTCTACAAGAGACCAAGCTCATCCGACCTAAAGACACTGATGCTTCTAAACCTCTGATGGGAAGATAATTAGGGAAAGGCAAACTCCAAGGAAGTTTAAGAAACACACTCACCTTCTGTGGATACCATGTGAGAAGCTATTTTCAGTAATCATTCCTCTATGCATACTCTACTCATTCCGAAGTTCACAGGATATAAGGTTCTTTAAGTGTCCGGAAGGTAAGAGCCTCTCAATTTCAAAAGACTCCAGGTAATGCAAACAGAACGCATCAGGAAAATAAATATGGTTTATTTGTAAGCATTATGGCACGATAGCCTCGAGCATAGTAAAATGAGAAACCTGAAATGACATGAAGTTTCAAATGTTCATATTTCCAATCTCGTTATACACCACCACGTGCACACCTGACAATTTGATGCTGCAACAGGCTCTGCGCATTTTTGACAGCGTGCCTCCAGGCGGCAACATCATTGCGTTTTGGTGGTTCTAAGCCATATCTTGACATATCCAGCGCCACCGGGGGTTTGCCAGCCCTGATCCGTTCGTACTCTCGAGCGAGCATAGGGTGATTCTACAACATTATCAACAGTAGAACTTCTTAAACACAAGCGACAAAAAGTGACACCCGCAAGTTCATCTGAATCCGAGAAAAAATAATCCAAGCCCCCACAAAAGCCCTAGACCCCGAAAATGGATTCCGACGATAGGGAGGGAAAAAGAGAGAAGGCAGGAGGAAAGCGCTGTGTACCTCGAAACTGAACTTCGGCATAGGCGGAAGGTCTCTAAGGAAGTCCGCAGGCCTCTTCGCGCTCCTCCGCATCTCATCTTCGACCAGCCTGTCCACCTCCTCCTTCACCCTCGGATCGCCGTACTCGTCGTCGATGTAGGGAAGCGCGTCGATGACATCCGCCTTAGGGACAACCGTCCAGCTCTGGCGAGAGCTCTCCGGTGGAGCTTCGAGCATCAGCACATCGCCTCCCGCCATTCTTCTTCCTCCTCTTCCACCACAAGTTGCAGGCGTCTCTGAGACGACGACGAGAGAAAAGAGGTAAGAGAACCGGAGGTATTCAAACCAACGAGATACTGGGCTACTAATGGGCCTTCTGGCCCAATTACTAATATAGAGCCCAAATCAACCAGAGAGCCGCACGCATCCTACTGTCTCTCTTTGGTGAGAGCAGAGATGTATTGCACCTTTCTATCCAGATAAAATTAGTAAATAAATAAAATAAATATTTTCATTTTCATAGGAAAAACTGTATATATACGAACAAGAGGAAAAAAAATGTATCCACCAGAAAATGACGATTTTTTTATTATCGGTGAAACAAAAAATGGAAAACTCTCTTTATGGTAAAAAAAAAATTCCTTACTCCCAGAAAATGAGCCTGTAGATTTTTGCCAATAAAAATAAAAAAAAGAAAACAAAGAGCCTGTCGAATTTTAAGTAAATAAATAAAATATTTTCTTATTTGGATACAAAATATTGTATATGCACGAACAAGAGGGAAACATTTTAGTGCCTACCAGAAAATGACGAAAAATATTCTTTATGGCGAAAAAAATATATTACTCACATTTTTTTCGCCAATAAAAAATAAAAAGGAAGAAAAAGAGCATGCCGAATTCAAAGTAAATAAATAATTTAAATATTTTATTTGGATATAAAAAATTGTATATGTACCAAGACAAGAGGAAAACATTTTAGTGCCTACCAGAAATGATGAAAATTATTTTTTTATGATCGGCGAAATTAAAAAATGGAAAACTCTTCTTGATGGTAAAAAAAAGAATTACTCTCAATTATTTCGCTAACAAAAAAAATAAAAAGAAGAAGACAAAGAACCTGTCGAATGTTAGGTAAATAAAAATATATATTATTTGGATATAAATAATTGTATGTGTACGAACGAGAGAAAACCATTTTGTGTCTACCAGAAAATGACGAAAAATATTTTTCTGATCGGTGAAATTAAAAAATGGAAACTCTTATTTATGGTGAAAAAAATAATTACTCTTAGTTGTTTCGCCAATAAAAAAAAAGAAGCAGACAAAGAACCCGTCAACTCTTAAATATAGTCTGGAAAGAATTGCATGAAAGGGACTTTTCATAAATTATGGGGAGAATGTCAACGGGTGGTGAGGTATTTGTCAGATAAAAATTAATTGGTCAACTTTGGATATTCGGGAGCAAAAAAACTCGTTAATTATAATATTCGTTTAATTATGATTGCTTTTGTATTGGGCCCGGCCCATTATTAAATTAAAATTATGCTCACCCACGTGACTAGAAAAGACAAGCCCGGCCCTCGCTTCGAGCGGTATCTATTATCGTAAATAATAATGTGGCAATTATTTCGTTTGAACTTATTTTTAATTTAATTTAATTTATTAAGAAGTACATAAATGGGCGGGTAAATCTACGATGAATCGCTTTGGCGCTCGGGAATCGGAAGAGTTTGTCTTAATGGGGTCAGGACTGAACACGAGGCTGTCCGGCTCCCTCTGAGTCTGGGCTTGTCGGCGACGGCCGGGGCGACACAGACGACGGCGTGGGGCCAACGCGTCCCGCCGGCTTGGTTGCAGGCGAATCCCCAGGGCTAGTACGAAAACGGTAACCTCACCATTGGTCAGTGCACTCCCATCCAGTTTAACCATCGGCCGCCACGCCGCCATCCGCGGTCAAGTACACCCGAAAAGCGGCGGCCCGTGTGAACGATTTAATGCCCCGACGGTAGCTAAAAACAGCAATAAAATCTGTAATAAGTTGTTCCCCCATTCAGGTGCGCTCTCTCTGTCTGTACGTCTGCCTGTCTCTCACTCTCTCTTTCTGCGATGTTTCTACGCCGGGAATCCAGCGGAGGCCGTGGGAACAAAGAGCGGTTCAAACTAGTGAACCCATCAAGACAGTTGTGAGAAGTTATTGGGTCGGCCCACTGGAGAGAGAGAGAGAGAGAGAGAGAGAGAGAGAGAGAGAGAGAGCTTTTAGAGATAAAAGTGAGTGTAGTCATTGAAACCTGCCTTTCTAGAGTAAAGAAATGACCTTCCCCGAGAAGAAATCGGCGGCCGCTCCGGTGGGCAATTACATGGGTTTCGTCTTAGAGAGAGAGAGAGAGAGAGAGAGAGGTCTGATGAACGTCGGCCCCGCGGCGGCAGTTCCAGCTTCGCAGCTGGTCTGGCCAGGACAGCCTGACAACTGGCGCCTTTCGGGAGAAATCGGCGGCAAGAAAAAGAAGCAACCAGACAGACGGTCACGATTCCGACGGGTCACGCGTTCTTGGATGACGTCATCGTGAGGACGTCAAAGAATATATCACATCCTGCGTCTCTGAGTCGACCACGTAGGCGGACTCGAAGACGCCGACTAAAACGGGATCGAATAGGGGGTTGGAATCCGATTCCTCCCACGGAGATATCGACGGCTGAAGCAGAACCATTTGCGAGTGTAACTGGATGCGGACAAGAGATCTCCAGTTGCCAGTAAAGCTGGCTCTCAGGGGAGCGGTGTCAGCTCTACGAGGGTCTTATTCATAAAACAACCCATAAATATTTGTACCTTATGATAACTTCCAAAATGATATCTTATGATTAATCTACTCTCATAGTGTTCAGATATGAATAACCATTAAGAGCTTCTAGTCTCACCGACGTGTCAACTGAAGTAAATATCTTATGATCTCGGGGGTATTTTTCAAGAGAAATCTTTCAAAGTTACTACTTTCATTAGCAAACATTGGCGCCAAGAAGATTATTAGTTTTACAAAGTATTATTTCACCAAAATTCACATTATTTGCGCTCATGACCTTCCAAAAATTATAATTTTAACCCTCTCGAATAAAAATAGTTGGGTTCGTAAACATTTATATATTTAATTATTTTTTTGCATAATATACCCGGTTTCTAAATAATCGACCGCGATTTCCACGTAGGCGTGCTACTTTGCATTATTTTTTTTGGCCCTCCAATCACGTGACTATCAGTGAGATACAAAACTTAGTTACAGTGAGATGGTTGTGATCATTCTTACATTTTTCGGGGGGTTAGGTGCAATTATGAGGTGCTTATGAAAACAGATATTTCATAAGACGAGTGCGGTGAGAGTTTGTAAACAAATTTTATGGAAGAACACTCCAAAAGGGAGAACATTTTACGGAAAACCCATTAATAGAACCAATATTTTGTCTTAACCCGGTGATTAAAAGGATTAAGAGAGATAATTTATAACGCTATTATCTTTGGAGGTGTCGTAATTTTAATATACTTCAAGCTCATGTAGGGAAGCGGCATGGTCGGACGTACGAGAGGTGTAACACAACCAATCAGGGGCGACCACGTTTGAGAGCAATCTTGAGGCCACGTAGAACGCAGCTTCCGACGCGGAGGAGCTTAACTGGGAGTCGATGTTAACTTAACCAGAGTCAGTGGAAGACTGTTACAGTATATCAAGCGGCTCGCCCTCTGCGGGAGGAGCCAGTGCAACAAGAGGCCAAGGCCGATCATTCTCTCTCTCTCTCTCTCTCTCTCTCTCTATCTATCTAGCTCTCTATCTAACAGCGTCCTCATCATCCCACGAGACTCAACTTCTGGCCCCGGATCCCCCCTTTTTCCTCGTTCAATCTTCGGCATCCGGGCATCCACCGTCTCCTCTCCTATCTTATCCTCTCCCTCCGTTGCTACCGCTGGACCTGCGCGGCGTTCGAGCTCGGGGGAAAGTGTTTTCATGGCGTCCCGGAGGGGCTGAGGAGGAGCCCAAAGAAGAGTACTTTGTACCTGCAACGCTTAGTCTCTCTTATTTCCCAGGTAAGACGACTGAAGTTGCTACTTGTCCGATTTTTTGTTCATTCCGTGGCTACTCTGGTTCTTCTTCTTCTTCTTCTTCTCTTCCTCCTCCTTCCTCTCCTTTTTATTCTGCTTCTGTTTGTTTCACGATTTACTGTCGTCTCAGTTTCTGATCTCCCCGTCTTCGTCCTCTGAATCCTCGGCTACCCGAACTCGACTCTCATGAAGACAAGGCAAAACCAGAGAGTTCACCATGCAGATGCACTCTCTCTCATCGTCATCGTCGCCCTCTCCATTCTCTCTCCCTCTCTATCTCTCTCTCGTCTTCACGGATCACACCGAGAGTTCCCCGCCGCAGTTTCCGTTCTCGGTCGCCGTCTTTCTGCCCCCTCGTGGGCCTCGCTGCGGTCATTCTGTTATAGGAAGAATTCTGAGGTTCACGATGGTTTTGGCCAAGTTATTCTTAACAGGCCGAGCATCTCTCTGAATATGATTCGCATCCGTCGCAGTGGCTGTTTCCAGGCTCTCTGTCTGTGCTCTCTCCCCCACCCCTCAGCTTCTCGGTCAACCCAGGTTATTTTATTTTCCTTCATGTGGGAGCAGAAATCGAGGAGATTGTCTGTATTCTCGCCGGAACCAGATTTGGCATCTCGTGTGGAGATGATCTCATCGATTCTAGATGGAAGAGATGCATAAAATCTCGCCTTTGTTTCCGATTTCTCTCACGTCGTGTCGAGTACGTCGGTGCATAGTTCTAACTCATATATCATCTCCTTGAATTTCATCCGTTTCTGAACGTAATTCTTATTTCCCACATGAACAGGAAATCCTCGGGTTGATCCAAAAAGCTGTGATTCTTGATCCGAACCCTCGGGTTGATCCAAAAAGCTGTGATTTTCTGCGTCTGAGAGCTCTCCCCGATCTCATCTCGGGAACAATGGGAGGGATAGCAGTGGACGAGTTTTGCTTCCCCGGTTCCTTCGACTTTCTGCAACTCCCACCGTCCGTCGACGTGGAGAGCTTCCCGTTCTCTCCTCCCCTCGCCCCGCCGCCCGCTGCGGTGGCGCCACTGGCCGCCCCCGCCGCCGGCGAGACCTTCCCGGAGGACGAAGATAGCGAGGACGACATCGACGTCGACGAGCTGGAGAGGAGAATGTGGAGGGACAGGCTGAAGCTGAAGCGGCTCCGGGAACAGCAGATCGGCACCAAGCCGGCCGACCACGGCGGCGCCGCCAAGCTCCGGCAGTCGCAGGAACAGGCGAGGAGGAAGAAGATGTCCCGCGCCCAAGACGGCATCCTAAAGTACATGCTGAAGATGATGGAGGTCTGCAAGGCCCAGGGCTTCGTCTACGGCATCATCCCCGAGAAGGGCAAGCCCGTCGGCGGCGCCTCCGACAACCTTCGCGCTTGGTGGAAGGAAAAAGTCCGCTTCGACCGCAACGGCCCCGCCGCCATCGCCAAGTACCAGGCCGAGAACTGCCTCCTCCCCTCTCGACCCATCTCCGCCGCCGCAGCCGGCGGCGGTGCCGGTCCCCGGTCGCTGCATGAGCTTCAAGACACCACTCTGGGATCCCTCCTCTCCGCTCTCATGCAGCACTGTGACCCCCCACAGAGGAAGTTCCCCCTGGAGAGGGGAATCCCGCCGCCGTGGTGGCCCACCGGCGGCGAGGAGTGGTGGCCCCAGACGGGGGCCCAGGGGGCGCCGCCGTACAAGAAGCCTCACGATCTCAAGAAGGCGTGGAAAGTCGGCGTCTTGACGGCGGTGATCAAGCACATGTCGCCGGACGTTGAAAAGATTAGGAAGCTGGTGAGGCAGTCCAAGTGCCTCCAGGACAAGATGACTGCCAAGGAGAGTCAGATCTGGTCGGCGGTAGTCAACCAGGAGGAGTCCTCCCTTCCTTCCTGCTTTCAGGTCAACGCCGAAGCCTGCGGCGACCCCGCGAGCTTCTCCTTCGGCAGCAGTTGCACCGGCGAGTACGACGTCGACGGGTTGGACGACTTGGCGGAGGTGGTGGCGCCGCCGAAGAAGGAGGCTGCTGCTTCAGTGGCCTCCTTCTCCTCCTCCTTCTCCTCCTCCTCCTCCTTGGAGTTCATCCGGAAGAGGCCACCGTCGCCGGAGACGGAGTTGATGATGATGATGGACCAGTATCGTTCCCACCTCCGGCAAGGCTCCGGCGAGAAGAAACCCAAGACCGGCGACCATCACTACGATCGTCGGAGCGAGAACAGCTTCTGCTTCCAGCCCCCGGCGGCGGAGGAGAAGCCGCCGCCGGCGACGGCGAACATCTCCGGCCTGGGGATTCCGGCAGATGGGCAAAAGTCCATCAGCGATCTCCTGTCCTTCTACGACAGCGCCATCAACCGGGCCAACGACGGCCATGGCTTCCTCGGACAAGCTCTGTTTTCAGGCCCCACCCCCGCCGCCGCCGGCGCCTACGACGCTCAGAACACCCGCGGCGGCACGTTACCGCCGCCTACGCCGCCGCCGCCGTTCTTCAGGGACGAGGTAGGCGGCGGGTTTCAACAAGGATTCAGCGTCCAGAGGCCCAATCCGGTCAACGAGGACTTCATCAGATTTAGCTCTTTCGGCTTCTCCGGACTGGACTCCGGAGACGGGCTCTCTAGGGTTTCAGGGAACCCCATGGGGAAGATGGAAGGATCAAACTGGCCCTTCTGAGCTGCGATCCGACCTAGGATTATCACGGTCGCCCTGTAAATTAGAACTCGTTGAAGATCTCAGGCATTTGTTAGGTAATTCTTATTGGGTTTTAGCTCACATGATCTTGGTTTTCTTCCATTCTCCCGATGCATCTGAGCATTTTTCTAAGGTTCTTTTCCCGTCAATAAATAATCCTCATCGAACCAGTTTAAAGCTGGGTGCTGCCTAACAGGCGATTAAAAGATAGAATCCTTGTAATGTGATTCTGTCAGATTAGTCTGAAAAAAAATGGTGTTCTTTGCGGTGCTGGAGATCATCCACATGGTCCAAGGTTCCTGATCACGGTCGATCTAATCTGGTTGACCGGCGGCCCACGGGATTGGCCAGTCAATCTAGGCCTGGCCCCCGGTGGTCAATGCGTACAACTGCAAGCCAGATCATGATGGGATCCGCGGCAGCAGATCCAGCCCATCGATCCGACGTGGTTGTCCGAGAGAGATGATAGCGACTTTGGGTTAGTGGGGCCACGTCAGACGTTGACGGGCCCACTAGGGCCGGAGACGAAAGCTGACCAATGTGGATAAGTAGATGACTGCTTTGTTGTCTCCCTCTTATAGGTGGTGATCCGTTGTTATCCAATAATCCTGTGGATTCTACGGCTGGGGCCCACATTTCTTTTTGTGGGTCCCAGTGGGCCCAGCATGTCGGACAGCCCACGAGCTAAAGCCTATCCAGCCGCCGGTTTGAACGGTCGCATGTCCAGCCCACTGGGCCGTTAAGACATGAACCCAATCTCTCTCTCTCTCTCTCTACCGTATCATTTTCACATTGAAGAGCTCTTTAATAGCAGAGGGCTCAGGCTAGATAGACAGTGAGATACGTGTGCTGTTCATGCAGAAACCAACGACTACGCCCCAACTGCAAGCGTCTATCTCTCCTCTCTATCTCTATCTCTAACTCTTATTCTCTCTCTATCTCTAGCCCACTATATCTCTCTAGTCGTGGGCGGGCGGGTTTTGGGAGAGGGAGAATTGATGAGAGGGAGGAGGAGGGATCAGGTAACTAGCCATTAAGTGCGGTCGGAGGATGGGGTTGGAGGGTGGTGGCGTGGGGAGGAGAATGGGCCGGGGGTGGGGCCAGGTGACCCAATTTGGCCGCCCTATAATGGGCGACCCCGTCCAGGACTCCCGGGAGACTAGGGCGCCGCTACCCGAAAAGTCAAAGGGGATAGGGTCGACGCTAGAGACGGGTTGTGATAAAGAGGATTGAAACTCTGGGCCTTGCGGAGGAATTCATGCCGACCCCGTCAGTGGGTTGTAGAGCGAGAGAGAGAGAGAGAGAGAGAGGGGGGGACGACGGGGACTGGTCTTGAGAGTTACACGACTCCCCGTTTGTCGCCGCTCGTAAGATGGTTCTGCCGATTGTAGTTGGGTTTGAAACATAGAGAGGGACAGACGTAGAGAGAGAAAGAGAGAGAGAGAGAGAGAGAGAGAGAGAGAGAGAAGCGCGTGCCCGGAGGCGATAGGAGCTGGTCGTGCAAGTTACACGACACCGCAGTCGTCGTCACTCGTGAGATGGTTATGTAGGCGGTAGTTGGGTTTGAGACAGAGAGAGAGAGAGGGGGACAACAGCGCGTGATCCGGGGCGATGGGGGCTGGTCTTGCGGGTTACACGACTCTCTGGTTATCGCCACTCGTAAGATGGTTATGTCGACGGTAGTTGGGTTGAGAGAGAGAGAGAGAGAGAGAGAGAGAGAGAGAGCGCCAATTCAGGCCCAAGAGTAAAAGGGCCTGAAGCCCTCGTGTGTTCTATCTATTTTTGGTCCTCTACGTTGTTCCCATCAGCCATCCCCGGCCTAAAACGAAATTCCCGAGCTTTTCCTTAAGAATGGGAGTAATTGGGCCGGTATCGGGCTTTTCCCTTAAGCTCCGGCCCAGACTAGACCATTTCCACCGCAAGATAGAAATTACCCAAAATAGAACAAAAGCTGCTCGAGGGGAGCCATTTATCTAGGCATATCTAACTATCGAAGAAAAAAAAATGTATAAAGTGGGCTAATTTAGGCCATATTTGGGCACTTCTTTGGTCGGATGCGACTCCTTGAGCGAAGCCCACTGGGCCTGTAAGCTGTGTGGGCCCAAGCTATGTTAGGCCAATACGCCACTCTTGGAGGAGTCCTCCCGCACCATCCTTAGCTCCAAAGCATGCCCACCTGCCTGTCAACCCCCGCCTTGACTGTACCTCTCTCTCTCTCTCTCTAAAATGTTAGGTGGTGGAACTTGTAGCTTCTCCATTCCCCAATCTTTTAGCCGGCTTCCTCTTCCTCTGAAGCTGAGGCAGTTAACCAGCGGCCATCTCCTGCAAAGGTGTAGTTCCAACTGCTAAACCCTCTCTCTCTTTCTCTCTCTATCTCGCTGTCTGTCTCTGTGTTTCTTTGTGGACAGTGGCCGAGTCTTCTGCGGCCTTTAGTCTCTGGTTCATCCGATCCACCTGTACTACTGCATCTCTTATAAAAATTGAAGGAGCAATTGATGCCGCTGAAATATTTATGATTCTGAAGAACAAATCATAGTTCTTTCAATCATATGCCACAATTCATATAAGTTTTATGCCAAATCAGTACAACTTGCTTTGCTTACCAGTGGAATCCACAAAATTTCACTAGGAAAAAATGGAAATATGTTCAGATCAGTGGCAACAATTTTCCTTCTGTTCCTAAACACAAGCTGCCTTACCAGGGGTTAATCTTCAGCTTAACCAGGGAGCCCCGTTGACTTTTGAAGCATGTCTTCGAACAAATCAAGGTCAAATGGCCGTCAGAAAGCATTGTCAACTGCTGAACAGCGAATGAAGGTAATGCAGCAACTTGGTCTCTTTTTCATGGTCATTAGGCTCTGCTTCTGGTCTAAAATTCATGGCATTGAAAAATCTTGCAAACACCTCGCAAAAAAAATATATATATAAAAAAAAATAACCATGTTCATAAATCGTTGACTGGGTCTAAGCCTTAAGAAATTCTCCATCTAATTCAGCTACTAATCTTAGTTTTCCTCAGGCTATATCAGCATCTAATAGTGTTTTTCTTCATCATCCAGATCGATGAGGTTCGGAAGCTTGTGGGGCCCTTGTCCACCAAGCTGCCAAGCTCATGCTCAGATGCTTCCATTTCAAGATACCTCATTGCAAGGAACGGGAGCACCAAAAAGGCTAGTAAAATGCTGAGAGAAGCTCTCGAATGGAGGCTGAAGTACAAGCCTGAGGCAATTCGCTGGGTATGATCTTTCTCCATGATCTTTTCCTCTGAATGCGAATCAATAATTGAACAAAAAAGACATTTGGAAAGAAAGATGATATAGTTCTTCATTATAATATCAGATATGAATCAAATGGGCAGCATAGATCGAACATTATTGAAAGATAATTCAGATTACCAACCTCGAATCAACCATATATTTGCCGTGTTGATTACATATTTTCTGCAGTCTGATGCCAATCCCTTCGAAAGGTAAAAATATTTCATCTGGTTTCCTACACAGATGAGGACGCAATGGCCTTACTAAACCAAAATATTTATCTCCAGATTCTTCGTTCTGAGGTCATTGTTTCCTGTGTGACTGCCAGGAAGAGATTGCTGAGGAGGCCAAGACTGGGAAGATCTACAGGGCCAAGTACCTAGACAAGTTCGGAAGGCCCGTTCTCGTCATGAAGCCTGGGTTGCAGGTAACATCAAGTCACAAGTATGGGAAAACAATAAGCGCTTTCACAGCTTACACTTGTCTAAGAATTGGTCGTTCTTCTCAGAACACAAACTCGACCAAGGGGCAGATCAGGTACTGGATCTACTGCATGGAGAATTGCATCTTGAATTTTCCAAAAGGTCAGGAGCAGATGGTGTGGCTAATCGACTTCCAAGGCTGGAATATGGGAAGTGTCTCGATGAATGTCACCAGAGAGACAGCTCACGTGTTGCAGGACTTCTACCCTGAGATGTTGGGATTAGCAATCCTCTACAATCCTCCGAAGATATTCGAGCAATTTCGGAAGGTGACATTGCTGAAATACTTTACCTTTGTGAAGATCCCTACTGGAAATTATAATACATTTGGTTAAATCCTTGTGATGATTCATGGGTGCAGCTTGTGAGGCCCTTCCTGGAGTCAGAGACGTATCAGAAGGTGAAGTTCATTTTCTCTGATGACCCAGAGAGCCAGAAGATGATGGAGGAGTTGTTTGATCTGGATGAACTGGAATCTGCGTTTGGAGGGCACAATCCTATTGAATTTGACTATAATGAGTTCCAAGAGAGAATGAAGAAGGATGAGATGAAATTCTCTGATCCCACGTCGTCGCCTGGAGATTTGCACCCCACTGAAGAAAAAGATGCTGTGATGGTCACCCAGGCCGCAGAGCTGTCAGAGCCCATTCTCCAGCCAGGTGAGGAAGCTCAGTCAGATGCATCCGATGAAGCTCCTTCATCCATTGAGGGTTCTTCCCCAGAACAACCAGAAGCTACGCCCAAGCTTCCTGAAGACCATTTGACATGCCAGGTCGTCTGCAAAGGCAGTGTAGTCTCTGTCCCAGAAGAACAAGCTCTAGCCGTTCAGATGAAATGAATCAACTGAGAGCCCTTGTTTGCATACAAAACAGCTGGCGTTTTGAAGAGTTCTGATCTGAGAAAATGAACACAATCTCCGTGGCGACATAAAAGGGGAATCCCAGTCTCAATGATCATTTTGATACATAAGTGTTCATTACTCTCTTTCTTCAAGATGTGGCTTGTCTTGCTATGCTTCCAATTCCGCTGCCTGTAAAAGAGAATAAGCTGTTTCGGTAGTCTTTCACCATAGAATTCAGAATTTAACTCCAAACAGACCTTCTTTTACTTAACATCAGTGCAGAACCATCTTGTACTCCGAAGAAAATGCAGAGAATCGTTTTCTACTCCGAAGATTGATAGTTCACCAAGTTATCAAAAAAATTATCATATCTTGTCATCTGAATAGGGCTAGATCTTTTTTGAATCCCAGTTGGTGGCCACGATCCACCCCACACACAGCTCGCTGGAGTTAAGTGCTTTCTCGTGGCACTGTGATCTCCACTAGGCAATCCCGCTTAACAGCCCCTGCGGGAAAGGTTGGGCTAACACGCCAGAGGCAGGCTCTCAGAATCCGCCAAGAAGGCACAGACATCAATGGCTTCTCTAATGGGTTCTCAATTGGACGCCAATGAAGACATTACTGTGGTAAATATAAAAATACGACGTTAAATACAACTGTTTTCAGAATACAAGCAACTAAATGTCGTCCAATCGTTTATACATAGGAACGTACACTTTTAAACCCTAAGATTCAGTAGTTCAAAAGGTCCAAATAATGAAAGTAAAACCTGATTAAACTTATATTTCGCTCTAATATCATAAATATGCATATCTATGGTTCAGGCAGCAATACCCACGTAACTTTGTGTAGATAATAAGCTGGCTTGCTGGTGGATGACCGGAAAGACAGAATCTCTCCATCATTTCTGCTAAACATGAGAACATGTTTTCACATGCCAGGTTTACAGTCGTCCACTTCTTCCTGCATTTCTTCATAAATGGAAACAATCTTACCTAGAGATTAGCTGATTTTTAATCCCCATAATGAGATACAAAAATGATTATCACACTTCATGAGACTGGAAAGCCAATTCCATTCTGAGAATCAACGGAAAAATAAACTTCTTTGTGCAAAGGTTTAAAATATGAATATGAGTCATGCTGTGCCAACTGAATTGGGAATGTATTGACAGACACGGGAGCTACATACTTTCAATCGTTCAGAACTTTACAAATAAATCAACAACGGAAGAAAAGTTTTCTGTTGACTGGAATGTCCGAGACATGCCATATGCTTACAGCAAAAAATTACCTTGTTCAATACTTTTCACTTCCATAACTGATGGAAACTTCTGTCTCAATACAAATTTACAAATGCTGCTAAAAGTAAGAATCCAATCTGAAGAAAAAGATACCATATCTTTATAAATTTACATGTTCATTTAGATCTGTTGGGTAGACATGATGTATTATGAAACGTGGAGTGAATCATATCCTCCCTGTGCATAGATCGTGTTAAGAAACGTTAATCATTCGAAAAGAAATTGCAACTCGCAAAGGGAAAATTTGTCCCATCTTTTTCATTGGATGGAGCTACCAGATCTTTAGCTAGTTTACCTGAATCATCCATGAGGCTCATAGATTGTCAGAATCATATTGTTTCCATTGTATTCTTCAAGTATGGTATATTATAAGGAGAAGAAAAAGAATTCTGATAACATTCGAACATGTCAACTCACTGTGTGTAGATCACATCAAATGATTCCATTTTCTTTCAGCACATGATGCCTATATTCATCAGACAAAGAACTACTATGGATAGAGAGTGATCAGTTACAACATCACCAACTGGCTGGATATACCAACCACAAATGGTTCCATCAACAACCGGGTCAGAAAATAGAAAATGATCCCTAGGGCGATGGAGATAGGAAGAGCAGGCAAAGCCTGACGGCAAACTGAAAGCAGAATAAGTGTGCATCCAAGCCCTGATATGATCGCCAAATAGCACGCATACACAGTCATCAGATCGTACATTGCAGCTCGTCCCACAAGCACACTGTAAAAAACGAAATCCCCCAGACCCAGTTTGATACCTCGAGTCGTCTCCATCAGCTCACTGTGGCCCGAAGAGTCACCTCTTTCTGTGCTCCGCATCTGTTGCCTTTCACGACTTCCTACCAACGGCGATCTCTCCTCCTCGACTTGCTCAATTTCCACAATCGAACTCCTCACGGACGAGTTCTCAACAATCTCTGCTTCCAGATTGACAATCTCGATGGCCGAAGCGCGGGCGAGGTGGGATGCAGGCTGAAGCTCGAGGGAACCAGTGACAGGCCTGGTGGAAACATTAGGTCGCGCCTCGTAGACGAGAGCGGGGAGCTCCTCATCCCTGCTTGAAGCCAGCTCCACCAGGAGCTTGAGCGGCCCTCCGGGAGCAAGGACGGCGATCAGATCATACACAGCGAGCGCCATCAGAAGCGCCCATGTCGTCCATTCGGGAAGCTTCGTGAACCAAGCTGCGACTATGATGCCTAGGGCAACCATGTAGGCCTGCCTCAGAAGGATCGGCACGCTAACAGAAAATACCGAGAGCACTCCCACTATCGAGAAATTAAAGATGAAAATCGCGCAGGTGAAGGCGTCGAGAGGCAAGGAGAAGCGCTGGACAAGGGAGAGTAGAATCGATCCCCCCATGGAGCCGAGAACAAAGAAGGCAGAGAAGCGCATGTAGTTCTTGAGGAAGTTTGTGCAGTTGTAGTAGTAGAGAAGGAGGAGAAGGAAAGTTACGGCAGCGATGAGCAGCACGAAGACGACAGCATTCAGGAGGGCCCCCTCGAGCTTCTGAGACGGGGAATCGGCGGGCGACTCCTGGTACACCAACGTTGCAGCGGTCGTTACGGCGGGGGCAGCTGCAGCGAGATCGCTAGGCGTGGAGAGAGAATAGACGAGGAGAACCACGAGTAGCATGCAGATGGACACCGGCGACATCACGCCGATGATGTCGGTGCCGAGGGAGTCGAGGATGCTGGACTCCATGGCCGCCCCGATCTGGAGGTCTTAGCGGCGGCGCCACCAGAGACAGAGACAGAGAGAGAGAGGCCAGTGGGCCGGCCGAGGGGGAAATAAATAGGAGGAGGGGGGGCCATTAGATCTGTAAAAGGTCCATGGATCTAACGGTTGTATTTAGTGGATTTTGTCATATCTGACCTGGGCGGTTGTTTTTCCCGATCAGTTCGAGGAGTGAGCGGGAAGCGATTGAAGAGAAAATCTCAGCGCCGTGGGAGGGAGAGAGATGGTAGGACTCTTGAAATCCACCTGCGGAATCTCTTTCTCTCGGATTCCATGTTCATTTCGATCCGATCGCGTTGCGCGGCTCTGCTGGTAGGATTTTCTCCAGTTCAGTCCCGAGCTCGTTCGGTCGTGCCGTCGATTTCTTCCCTCTTCTTAGACCGCGGATCTGCCCCCGATCCTCTTCGTCCATTTCGATGCCTGTTTCATTCCCTTGCTAGCGTGATCTTAAACATCGAGGCTGGATAGGCAGGCTGATCTTGCTGTCGCGTGGCCGAACTTCCTCTGACTTTGCTACCTCTTCGTCATGATCCCCGGAGCTCGGTTCTCTTTCGAGTTCGATGGGGACATCGGAGCTTGGCTTTTACAGCAATCGGTTTTTCTAGAGTAAATCGAACTTTGTAAGCTCTCTGCCAGATAAATTGTACCATTTAAATCAGTAAGGAATAATCACTCTGTCTGGCATTCATATCATTAGATAATTAATCATTGTACAGTTAATCATCGAATAACCGTCTTGAGGCAAAGAAGAGGGCATAACATATTTTACAGACCATGTGGACATTGCGGTGTAGATTTGGTTTTTTTAATTTTTTTTTTTATCACATTTAATGCGATTTATTTTATGCCTATTGGATGACAACCCCTAATTTCCTAAGCTCACGGTTTGGCTGAAGATGAACACTGGTAAGAAACAAAAAAACGAAAAATCTATTCAACTTAGGGCTTGCAACCCTCTTAAGTACATAGATATTGTTCGGTTAGTTACAAGGCATAAGTGGCTAGACTCCATAATGATAGGGATAGTACGAAAATAAAAAAGATATAATGGGTACATATATAAAGGATAAGTAGATACTTTATCTTCCGACACTCTTCCTCAAGTTGGTGAATGAATATCTTCTATTCTCAACTTACTCATCAATCTCTTCAACATGGAATTGTGAAGTCTCTTGGTAAACAAGTCAGCACTTTGGTCCTTTGATTTGACATGAGGTGTGTAAAGGATTCTAATCTTGATGTTTTCCTTTGATGAAATATCGATTTACCTTAACATACTTCATGCGATCATCATGACCTAGATTGTGCATAATGTCTATCATTAATTTATTATCGCATAAGACTTTGAATGACATTTCATATGATGTCTTAAGATCATCTAGAATCTATTTGATCCATATTGCTTCACATACTCTTCATGCTATGAGTCATAATCATATTTCCTCTTAGAAACAAGTAGTACCTTGATGTTGATCTTCTATTCACAATTGACACTACATAATCTATATCGTTAAACACTTCTAAATTTTGATTATGTTAGAATAAATTCTATATCCTAGTGTTTCTTTCAAGTATAAGAGAGCATATCCCATTGTCCTGTCATATATTTCTCTTAGATCATGCATAAATTGGCTTAGTAATTCCACGATATATGAGATATAGGGCCTAGTATGAAAAAATATTAGTTTCTCAACTAATATTTGATATCTTCCTTGATCTATTTGCGGACTATTTTCTCCATAGTCTAATTTTTCATTAGGATTGATGGGAATGGTTGCTGATTTACATCTATTAGTGTTGGTTTCTTTGAGTAAATTTAATTGTATTTCAATTGGGATAGAGATATTCTATGCTTAGAATGGACTATTTCCATTCCTAAGAAATATTTTACATTCTCTAGTTGTTTTATCTCAAAATGTGTTGATAACTTATTATTTAATAATTCATTTCTAAAACCTAATCTTTGATAAGAATTTTGTCATCAACACAAACTACTAAGATATAAAATCTTATTTTTGAATGTTTAAAAGATAAAGTATGATCACCATTACTCTATCAAGAATGCATCTCCTATATAGTCATCTAGAGCTTGCCAAATCAGGCCTATATAAGGACTTTAATTATAGTTTTGATTCTTTTAATTTCAAAATCTAGGTTAAATGTCTATAAATATTTCTTCATTTAGTGATTCATGTAGGAAATCATTCTTCATGTCTACTTAGTCTCTTAATGGTTGCTATTAAAATCAAAATTCACATACTGTTCATCTTTGGTAATGGTGCGAATGTTTCATCATAATCAATCTCAATTTTTTTAGTGAACCTTTTGACGACTAATCTTGCCTTATATCTTTCTACTCATCCATCCAGATTATACCTAATGGTGAACCTGCCTACATCCCACAATCTTCTTCTCTCTTTGAGGTCTAGTTATCTCCCATGTCTCATTTTTTGTTAAAGCCTCAATCTCTACATCTATAGTCTTATTCTACTCTTTGTCATTTGAGGCTTTCAGTAGTGTAGTTGGGATATGAATAAATCTTAGCCTTGTAAGGAATAATAAATGAGTTGACGATAATCGATGAAGAGAAAGGTAATTTATAGGGGATACATATTGTTACTGTTATGATGACCTAGAGAATTTTCTTGGTTCCCTGATTGTTATAGGGGAAAGGTTTGATGTATTTTCAGTAGGTATATCTCTTGTTAGAATTGAGTTTGAAATTTGATCCTTTTTCTTTCATCTAGTATATGTGAGTTTGTACTTATCTTCTAGGTTTGGAATATGGGATCTTAATTCATCTCTAAGGAATAAGTAGCTCCCTTGATTTATATTTGGTTCATACTCTATCTCACCCTCAATTACTACTTCTCTGTTTGTCTTGTAAAAAATTTCATTCTCGTAACATTTATTGTAATATGAAATTTCTGCTTTTGAGGGTCATAACATTTATAACCTTTTAGTGTGATAAAATATTCCACAAAGATGTACTTAAGTGTTCTTGGGTCTAATTTTTTGGTGTGGTATAAGTGTACATCTGCCACTTACCAAAATATTTTGGGTGATAGGTTTATTTTCAATTTTAAAATAAGAATATACAATTACACAATCACTTATTAATTAGTTGGGTGATAGTAAGTAAAGCCTCCCCCCACACATATTTTGGGCCATTTCTTTGGATCAAGAAGAATTTAGTCACATCTAGTAAATGTAGGTTCTTCCTTCAGTTTCATTTTTTTTAGAGATGTTCACACGATGTTTAATGAGTTATTTACTTTGAAAAATTGGACTAAATGTTATTGATGTAGTCATTTGTATTATCAGACTTAAAACATCTATTATTGATACAAAATTTATGATTAATTAAGTACATCCATGTTATCTTAGTGCAATCATTTATAAATGTGATGAACCAATGATAGTTGGGAGTAGCTCTCACTTATGTTAGATCCCACACGTCGCTATGAATTAAATCGAAGGGTTTGAGACATTTTAAATTTGATGGACGATAAAATTAATCATGTACTCTTGACTAATTGACAAGCCTTGCATATACAAGAGCCATAATTGAGTTCATTACATAAGTTTGGAAACAAAGTTTTGAGAGTCATAATTGATGGATGCCCTTGACATCTATGAATCATACTAATTTTCTATTTCAATGTTTGCCTCCACTACTTGTGCTACCTCTTAATACTCCCCCTTTGTTCCTCCAAGTCAATATATATAATAAAATCTTTCACATTCTTCAGTAAGTCTAATCCTCCATTTTGTGTCTTTGTTATATAAAACACATACATCAAGGGTTATTAACATTTCACAATTTAAAGAACATCTAAGTTAACTAAGTGAATTAAGGTGGATGTGTGTAGGGGAATATATATGACTTGATGGATTCTACTAATTTTGGGAATTTGGATGGATCCTATACCTTCTACAACAAAAAAATTACCATTGGCTGTCAAAATCTATCTACCCTTATGACACAATTCATGACATAAAAAATGTTCTATGAGATGTCATGTGATATGTGGCTCATCAATCTAGGATCTATATATCACTTTTAAGATACATATTTGAAGTACATGAATATTGATAACTTAATGACAAAGTAGTGAAGGCAATGAGAGAGTTACTAGAGGAGGTTACTTAGGATGTGAATGAGCTTGACGTTATTTATTTATTTATAATCTTTTGACTGAACTTGTAGCTTATGATTTTGTTGCCTCTCTTGGGGATGATGGTGTGCTTCTTTGAGATAGATTTCTCTTTTGTCTTGAAAGTTGTAGGAATTTTCAAGATGGTGACGCTCCCTTTATTAAGTTAGTTTGTAGACGAGTATGAGCGCAAACTATTGCTCTTTATCACTGTCTCTTAGCTTTGAGAGCAAAAGAAGAAAAAGAATTGTGTTATTCTAATTTGGGCTTGAGGCCCTCTAAGTACACAATTTGATGCTTATGTGTCTATTACATGGTACAAATGACTCGACTTAATAGTTGTAACTAAAAAACATGATCCAACATACGAAATAAATAGAAAATATATTAGATAAATTCCACATTTTAATACTCCCCTTCAAGCTAGTGAATGGATATCTTCAATTCCCAACTTGTTCAAAAGTTTTCTTATTGTAGGATCATGAAGCCCCTCGGTGAAGATATCTCCACATTGGTCTTTGGATTTAACATGTTTAGTAGAAAGAATCTCAAATACCTCCATGTGTTTTGATCATGATGTATAAAGTTATGAGCTATATCTATAGTTAACTTTTTATCACATAAGAGCTTGATGGGTGAGTCATATTGAATTTTTAGATCTTCCAAGATCCCTTTAGTTTATAATCCTTCATATACTCTCTGAGTCATGGCTTTAAGGTCTGATTCTACACTAGACCTCGAAACCATTGATTGTCTCTTGATGTGTCAAGTGATCAAATTCCCTCTTAGGAATGAGCAGTAACTTGAAGTAGATCATGTCTACAATAGAACTTGCATAATCAACATTCATAAATCTTTTCACATTAGTATATCCATGTAACTGAAAAAAGATTTAATATTCGGGTGTACCCTTTAGATAGAGAAGTACTTGCCTTACCACAATGTTGTGTACTTCTCTAGGCTTATTCATAAATTGACTTAGCAGTCTTATTGAATTATGGTTGAGTGTAAGAGAGATAGATTAATTTTCTAATTAATCTTTGATAACTTTCTCTGTTAATTAGTAGGTTGTCATCTCTTTGACTCAATTTCTCATCATGATCAATGAGAGTAGCAACTAGCTTGCAGCCACTAGTACCAATCTTTTTAAGTAAATCTAATATATATTTCAATTGAGTAAAAAACATTCTACATCTAGAATAGGTAATTTTCATTATGAGAAACTTCAAATTTCCTAATTATTTTATTTCAAGGTACATAAATAATTGACCATCTAATGATTTAATTTCTAATAAGTCATCTTCAGTAAAAATCATGTCATCAACGTAAGCTAATAAAATAAAAGTTCTCTTATCACTATGTTTATAGAAGAGAGTATGATCGCAATTACTTCGGTTCTATTTCTCATGCATGGTGGCTAAGAGCTTGCCAAAAAAGTCATGGATGACTATTTTAGTCCATATAAATACTTCTTTAATTTATAATCATGTGTTGATTTTATTCGCTTCCAAAACTAGGGGATATGTCCATATAAATCTCTACATTTAAGGAGCCATGTAAGAGGTCATTTTTCACAACTAATTGATGGAGTTGTCATCCCTTCACTATTGTCACAAAGATTAAAATCATCATGATATTTATCTTTATCATCAGGAAAATATATATATTAAAAGGTACATGATGTGATGAGATTGAAAAAATCTAGGCATTTATGATTGATTGTAATATGGTTTTCTTCATCATTTAAGTTTGAAGTAGATGGAGAATTTTAACGTCATCATGTTGTAGATCTCGAAAGATAACCAATGAAAATCATAAATGAGCACCTTTGTTGGTTGGAAAAGTGTTGTGAACCTTTTCCATATACAGTGTTCTCCCTCCCTCCACATTCAAATTTGAATTATGAAACCCAAAATCATCAATATATATTCCCAATATTCGAAGCCTTTTGCTAATGTAGGGTAACACCATCAACAAAGGTGTTCCATCAACTATGTAATGTAAACCAACATTTGATGAGATAGACTCTGAGCCAGGTATTTAATCATAACTTGTCCAACTTCTTTATGTGGTTAGTGAATTGTCCATTCTTTGTATAAAAAGATGGAGATCGTTGTTCATCACCTTATCCATTATTTGTGTTCTTCTAGAGTGATGGAGACCACACCCACTTCAAGAGCTCTATCTTGAAGGATAGTAAGGATCATGGTTTTTGTACTCTCTAGATGACAATTAATAAGTGAGAAGCATCATATATAACCTCTCTACACTTGTATTTTCATATGTTGCTTTCATGCATATGAAATTCAATCATTATTCTAGATATCCAGAGTGGGCTTGGGGCCTTGCTGTTTGGTGCCTTTGCAAGGGTGACAGCTAAATTAAGAAGGATGTGCAATTGTTGAGGCAAATTCAATTTGTTGACATTTAACAAATTTGAAAAAAGAATCGTTCTATCAATCTACTGTTACATAGAGATCAAAGCAAAATCAGATCGATTATGTTTTGTCATTAACAATCTAATGACTAGAAGTTTATCATTTCTATAAAGATTTAGGAATTAGGAAAACATAATAACGAAACATTGGATGATTTACTTATAACTCTAATTTGGCATATTAACAGTCTAACAAGAAAAAAGCATTTGTCTTCGTCATCATTCCAAGTTGGGGATTATTTTATGAGTTTTCAAAATTTGTCATAATATTTTTCTTCTACTTCGGAAGTAAATTTGGATATTTCGATTATTACTTTAGTTTTTTGTCTCAGAGCTTGTGGGCTTTTATTATTTTATTTATTTTCTTTTCTTTTCGGGGGGGAGGGGAGGGTGGGAGCGTATGTGTATCTTCCCTTACAGTATTTTACATGATTATAATTATGATTGTCCTATGATGCACCCTACAATGAGGAGGAGAAAGCCATGGTTGCAGCAGCAATGACTGCGGTTGGGGATGGAGTGAACCCATCTTGGGATTCTTTGAGTGACGATGCTTATTTCCCTATTTGTTTCAAGTCGGTTTTCTATTCGCTTTTCCCATATGATTTTTTCCCCAGACACATCATTAATGTTTCACGGATGCAGGAACTGAATATTTCTATTTTCTCCTGGCGGATTTCGAGGATAGAGAAAGAGAATAAGAATGTACCTTGTCCAAAGCGTGTCTTGTCCAGCTTTCATTCCCTGCTCCTGGTGAAGCATTCGACCTTGCGCTCCCTTCCTGTTACTCGGAGGTAAGGATCTGGTGAGAAATGCAGAACAGAACCTCGCTGATGATCCGCTTTCTGAGAAGAAGGAATCCGGCGACTATGTCTCGTGATCATCGTTGCTTCCAGACGAACCCATCAATCGATCCACTTTCCTTGGGTGAACCCACCTACCTTCTCATCACTCCTCCTTCGCTGTTCTGGGGAGATAATGGATGAGATTTTTGCTGTCAAAATGCCTAAACCTCCTGCTTGATGTGATTGAACTGGGTGTGGAATTTCCAAATATGTCAAGTCTCCGCCTGTCAGCTTCCCACCTTTTGCTCAATTTGTTCACCATATATATATAAAAAGGAGGAGGTTTAGGCATTTTGATCTGGGAAATGCGAAGTGCAGGGATGAGTTATGCCTGTCGATCCCCTAAGGGATCTTCCTCCAGAGTAGTACACCCTCATTCAAGTACCGGGGGTCATTCATCTTCGTCAACCCCATCACCACCACCACCACCCTATGGCCTGTTTATCTCCGTCAAATTCTCTGCCGCGGTATAAACCACGAGGGTGGCCGGCGAGGGCTGGCTGGCGGAGCACCGACCCCATTTAAGCTTGGGGCGGCTGTGTTAAGTTATCGCAGGTGGATGTAGGCAGGCCAACCGAGGCCGCTGGAGGGGCGCCCATTAAGACCCTGCAAAAAGCTCAGTCCAGTGGCTTCCACCGCCATAATGGAGCCCGTACGACGAGCTACGTCGCGTCGTGAGTCCACGTGGTAACAAGCCAGTCCAGGCCTCCCTCGGTCGGTCTGATCGCACCCGTGGGGTCTCTGGCCCAGGAGAAATCCGATGTCCTCCGTTATACCTGTAAAGAGAGAGATAGAGATAGAGAGAGGGAGGGAGGTAGAGGACTTGAACTTCGCCGGCCACCAACGGCGTAAGACGGTAGGCAAACAACAGCACTGCAATCGGAGGCGATACGGGCCATAATGGCCGTCGCCACGGCGGAGGACACAACGGGAGCGTACGGCGGCGGAGGAGGATGAACAAGAGGAGAGCGCGCCCCTAGAGCGTCCCCTGGCTCCATTAGGTTGAGGACCGCCGCCGCCGCCGCCGCCGGAGGAGGAGGAGGGCGGTAATTTCATTGCGATCGCCGCCAGCCTCTTCGTTGTAGATCCTGTTCATCCTCCTACTCGTAATCTTCCGCCCGTGGAGATCCAGAAGAACGCTAGTTATCGGAGGACCTTCGGAGACGGTCATCGACCATCAAAGAGCGATAAAAATGAATGAATTCCGTCGTAGATTGAGCACACAAACCACTCCTGCGCTCTGATCTCGCCCAGAGGGAGAGAAAGATGAAGAACATTGATGATCGACCTACTGGCGAGGCCGGCCCTGAAACCCTAAAATCCGATTAAATGTTAATCGGCTCCGGGATCGAACTTGATTCCCCGAAAACTGGAGTGGGCCCCATCAACTTCCACGTCAGCCTCGTCCATGCACGTGATGTCATGGCAAACTGGGGGCCGTACGAGATTATCGTTGTTTAAACATTGTAGGGCGTTTTTAATAGATTAGTATTTATTTTAATAGTAGAAGTTCCTACCTTTGAGTAATCAAATTTTGCCTATTTACTTTGATTAGTAATTATTTAAAATGCCCATACAAGGTACGACCCGTGGTTTCTTAATGGCCCACGTGAACTGCAGTGTGGGTGGAGTGAGAGAATTGCTTTGGGATTGGGGAGAGAGAGAGAGAGAGAGAGAGAGAGAGAGAGAGAGAGAGAGAGAGATTAGGGAGAGTAGTTATCGCTGCTAGATGCCGAAGGTGACCGGAAGAAAGTAGAAAATAAAGAAACTGAAACTTACTGACTAGATAGAGAGAGATAGATAGAGAGAGAGAGAGAGGGAGAGAGAGATAGAGATAATAGATAGATAGATAGCGAGAGAGAGAGAGAGAGAGAGAGAGAGAGAGAGAGAGAAATGGTTTCCATCGCCTTACATGAAGATCCAACGCCGGCAGTCTCCATGAGGCGTGGTCACGGAGAGCTCACCTCGGTGAGTACCAGAAAAGGTCCAACGCGACGACATCGTCGGAGAGGGTTGACTCGTAGTAACGAGGTGGTGGTGGGAAAATGGAAAGAGCGAACCAAGCCAGTGACCGGAAGAACTCTGGGTGAAAACAAGAGGATGCTTTCTCTCTCCTCGCGTATATAAGCGCTCGCATGGTCGTCGACGCCAAAGGAGACAGAAAGAAGACGACTCCACGTATTGAGAGAGAGAGATGGGAAGACCTCCTTGCTGTGACAGCGCCGGCATCAAGAAGGGGCCGTGGACGCCAGAGGAGGACATCATCTTGATATCCTACATCCAAGAGCGTGGCCCAGGCAACTGGAGATCAGTGCCCACCAACACCGGTACTCTCTATCTATCTTTACCTCTGTCTCTCTCTGTCTATCTCTCTCTCTCTCTCTCTCTCATCTCAGAGGGGCGCCTTGTTTATTCTGTGATGGACAAGGGCTGATGAGGTGCAGCAAGAGCTGCAGGCTGAGGTGGACGAACTACCTCAGGCCAGGGATCAGGAGAGGGAACTTCACCCCACAGGAGGAAGCTGTAATAATCCAGCTCCAGGGCTTGCTGGGCAACAGGTGATGACCGTCCGATTCATCTAAGATTTCGTCAGGTTCCTTCTTTCCTGCAAGAACAAGTCCCCGTTTTGCTATCTTTTGAGTACAAAACCGCTCCTTTGCCTGATTATCTCGACATCATCTTCCTGGGTTCTTCTGGTCGCCGTTTCAGGTGGGCGGTCATAGCTTCGTACCTCCCTCAGAGAACCGACAACGACATCAAGAACTACTGGAACACCCACCTGAAGAAGAAGCTCAAGCAGCTCCACGCATCAGTGGCGGCGCCGTCGCCGTCGGGTCCCACCTCCAATCTCCCCCTCCCTCTGCCGGGGATCAACCATGGCGGCGCTGCCGACTACGCGTCGAGCACCGATAACATCTCCAGGCTCCTAGAAGGGTGGATGAATTCCTGCAAACCCAGGCTCACAACGGAGTGCAAGCGGCTCGCCGGAGAAGACGGCGGCGCCGCCGGGTTCGAGCGCTCTACGGACAACCTCTCCGCCGGGTTTTTAGACGGGCAACAGGCTCAGCTGCCGCTATCTCTGTTGGAGAGTTGGCTGCTGGAGGAGACGGCGGCGAAGCAGGTGGAGGAGTTAATGGAGAACTCCCCCGACGCTTGGCCCAGGCCACTGTTCTGACAGCGAAGATCAGTAGCAGAAGGAAGATGAAGAAGAAGAAGAAGAAGAAGAAGAAAAAGAAGACGATCAGAGCTCACGAATAAACAGTGGTGAAATCTGTTCATGATCCACGAATTCTGCCCCCTGCGTGTGTTCTTCTTCCCTTAATCCCGGTCAAGAGTTTATAGTGATTTGGCCGTAACTTTCTGAGGATTATCGTCGATGTGTTCATGTTTATGTAAGGTTCATATACAGTTAAGGGGGAGAGAGAGAGAGAGAGAGAGAGAGAGAGAGAGAGAGAGAGAGAGAGGAGTTCTGATGGTCAGTGTACCCAGTCGCCATTAAAGGGTTTGTGGTCTTCAGAAGGTCTTCATCAGCTCTCCCATTTGTCTCCCCCTTTTCCGCGTCTTCCTCTGAACACCTGTGGTGCAACAGCCGCTCATTCACTCGGCTTTCGGACAAAGGAAGCCACGTGCAACGCGTGCAAAGGATTGGACAGCTACATCGCGTATCACCGGGCTTGGCCGGGTTGAAGTTGGCGTTTCTTTATCAGGTTGGATTGGAGGCCTCTTTGTGGGTGATAACGAGAAATTCATATGGAAAATTAAATAAGAGACGGTTATTATTATTCATTCATATAAATTATATGCATGCTTAGTCATGTGAAAAAAAATTCATTTTTATATGAGATGATATTCCGCACGTTCTACCTCCACATCTTCCTATTATTCTTCGATTCACTTATTCACCTCTATAATTTTTTTCCTTATTTGTATGATATAGAATTCTTATTATTATAATATGGAGACTTTTAAATATTTTAAAATGAAAAATATTATCATAATCTGATCTTGCTCATAGGTCTCAAGAGATTATGATGTGATCCTCACACCCTCTAACCACACCAATAAAAGCTAAGTAGAGAGGGGAGAAGAGAAGTCTTGAAGAGAGTTTGGAGATTGACCATCTCGAAGTGGTCGTCGAGTCCATGTGAGTCCTCTTTTGAGATTATCTTGATTCTTTATATTCCATTTGATGTTCCCATGTATCTTTTATTTTATATTATGTGAAAAATGAAGACCTTTTTTTTTTGGTAATTCCTCATTTGTCATTCCATCTGCCTCTTTTTTCTCTTGGACTTTGAGCATTCGACCTCAAGAGGAGTGAGATCCCATCAGATTACTATTAAAAGTATAACAAAATTGAATAGGATAGCTAATATAATATGTAATAATTATTTTGTGTATATAATAATAATTTTATATAATATGTAAATGTGCAAATAGTAGTACATGGTGAAACTTGTGCAAATGGTAGCCATTTGAGCCCATTAAGGATATGACATAAGATTGAAATATATTTTTCGAAATAAATAAAATATATGGAAATTGTATACTTTTTGGCCCAACCTAGTTTTGACCCTTTGACTCCCCAAATATTAATACATACTTCCACTAAGTACAATTTCATTGGCTATGTAGGAATATTTTGTAGATTTTTTAATTATTAGATAAAATTTAATATTTCATAATTAATTAAAATATAAAATATTTTTATCACTCCGTGTATATCAAAGGAAAAAAATCCATTACCGAATAGGGAGTGATTTATGGATGCTATAATTTTTGGAGGTATATTTGAAAAATGAAACTTTTTTGGATGAATGGGAAAAAATTATCTGGTCAAAATATATTACTTTTCATTGACTGATTTACGTGTTAAATGACGCTAATTTGAAGGTATACTGTTTGATCTCGGGTCCAGGAGAAAGGATAATATAACAATTTTTAATTTTAGTTGGTATAAAAATATCTGTAAAACTATGTGTACTGTTGCAAGATCTCTCTCTCTCTCTCTCTCTCTCTCTCTCTCTCTCTTCTCTCTTATTCTCTCTCCCCTATCGTGAAGCCATAATCCTCGCGGCCAAAGCCCTCCTAAAACCCTCTCCCCTGAGCACTGAGATGGTTGCTAATGCTCTTCTTCCCCTAGTCTCCCTTCCTCCTCATCAGCTTGTTCCCTCCAGAATTCCTTCCGTCGCTCTCCGCGTTTCCATCAATGGTAGCGGGTCAGTGCGCGCCTTGCGGACCCCCAATTTCTCCGCCAAGGTGGTCCATCAGTGCAGTAGGGAAGCGCTTGAAGCCGTCAACATTGCGGAAGACGTCACCCAGGTCTGCGTGTATTTATGTGAATTTTTAACTCCATTTCTCTAGTTTATCATCCTCGCTCTGTATGTGGTGCCCTGTCCGTGGGGATGGATGTTTTGTGGGTTGCATGGTGCCAAACCCTACTTCTGAAGAGTGATGATTGCCTTCAAGAGAGTCGATAAGTGTCTAGTGTAAAATATCTCGATGGAAATAAGGTCTGGGAAGTGAGCAAGCCACCCGTGTTTTTCAATTGTCATAAGGTTGCAATTATTTCAGTGTTAGTTCGTATATTACTTGAGACAGGATTAATCTTTGTATTTTTCTATTTCAAGAATTCAGCGACATGTTTTTTTTTTAGAATCGTCGGAGAGGTTAAGGAAGAATCGACGAGCTTCAATTTGGGTAGCATGTCATATATTTTCAACACTGGTTCATGGAACTCTGTTATCTCCTGTTGGAACCGTCTCGTGGAATGGAAGGATGGTGCTTACAAACTGAGCATATTCTCACAAGTTGTTGCATTGATGTTTATGGTGGAGTTTAATGCTTTGGTGATGATACCTCAATAGATGCCGGCAATACACTGGCCTGATGATACCTTCCTTGCCATCATCTCTTGCTTCACTTGAAGTTCTATTGTTCTTTTTTGCTGTAACTCTAGCCATCATCATTGTCCTGGTGGTTTATTGACAGATTTTTTTTCTCTCTTTGCCTCCCTTAGCCACAAGTCACTGGAGGGACGGTGTAGACTCACTGTGCTTTGTTGCTATCACAGTTTCATTTTCATTTCCTCAGTTCCCAGGCAAATGTTGTCAAAAAATTTGCACGCATATTCTTCATGTTTACATCGCATTTTCTAGTTTGCATGAAAAAAATATTGTGACACTGCTGATTAGAAAATAAAAGGTTTATATCCTCTGCTGATCTTCCAATGTTTGATCCTGGCAGTTGATTGGGAGTACACCTATGGTATATCTTAACAAGGTGGTAGATGGTTGTGTGGCTAACATAGCTGCAAAGTTGGAATCTATGGAACCTTGCAGAAGTGTGAAGGATAGGTGAATTTCTTTCATCCTTATGATCATGTCATGTTAACGTGCACAGGTGTTCATTTACTGATTCACCATATCTGTGACAGGATTGGATGTAGCATGATATCTGAAGCCGAAGAGAGCGGAGCTATCATTCCTGGGAAGGTTAGACTTTCTCCCCTGTTAAGTTCTAGTTTCTGTGTGCTTTTGGAGATCCTATCATGTACAATTTTCCAGTCTGATGCAGAGTATTTTAGTAGAGCCAACCAGTGGAAATACTGGAGTTGGTATTGCTTTTGTAGCAGCAGCCAAGGGATACAGGCTTATTGTTACCATGCCTGCTTCAATAAACCTCGAAAGACGTATTCTACTTAGAGCATTGGGTGCAGAGATTGTTTTGACAGATCCCGCAAAAGGGTTAAAAGGAGCTGTTGATAAAGCATGTGAGATAGTTAGTAAGACACCAAATGCGTATATGTTTCAGCAGTTTGACAATCCAGCTAACACAAAGGTTTTCTTTCCCCGCACTTTATATGGATCTTCATGTTCTTCTTATCCATCTATTTTTAGATGTCTAATTTGAATCAATTACAGATCCACTTTGAAACCACAGGCCCAGAAATCTGGGAGGATACCATAGGAGGTGTTGACCTATTTGTCGCTGGAATAGGAACAGGTGGTACTATCACAGGCACTGGGCGCTATCTCAAGATGATGAATGAACATATCAAGGTCTGAACATTAAAATTATCCTATGTTAAATTTTATCTGTGGAGGTTGAAAATATACGGTAATCTCGTTACAAGTATTCCTTTCATTGTTCCAGTGTTATACTGCTGTGTCATATGCCACCTTCATTTAAAAAAAAAAACATATGTCATATTTTAATTTGATCAGTTCAGGAAATTATAACTGCAGTCTTTTCCATGGATCAGTGTTCAGTGAAATTATAACTTCGATGGATTGTGTTTAAAAACGAAATCATTGAAAATATGAAGATAAGCCATGCAACCTAAAACTATGACTAGTTTCTCTCCTAACGGCTTCTAATTAATCTTTCTGGACATTGTTGTTTTAATGATATTCATAATACATGAAGTCAAATTAATACCTTACCTTCTATCATTGCTGCTTTTGTAGGTGATTGGCGTAGAACCTGCTGACAGAAGTATTATCTCTGGTGAAAATCCAGGTTGAAAATAGTCCTTTTTTCTGCTTCAGAACCACCCGAAGCAGGTGTTTTTATTTTTCAGTACTCAAATTTGTTGACTACTTCTTACAGGCTATATACCAAGCATTTTGGATGTTAAACTGCTTGACGAGGTTATAAAGGTGAGAATGCTCTTTGATTTCTGTTTTCCCCTAAACCACGGGATTAAAATAATGTATTCATGTACATCAGTTAAAAGTTATTATGTTTTCATGATTTTTTTGCACACTTATTTCTAAAGTTTAACGTTAACATCTTATAACATTTCTGATTCCTTAGAAATCTCCATTCATCTATGTGGACTGGGATCTTCTTTTGATAATTTGATTTGACAATATGACTGAACTTCCCTGTACATAAATAGGTGTTGCTCGTTATCCATCCCTGTGGCTGAATTCACACAAGATAAACGTGCGAAAGTAGTGCTTAATAAGGGTATTTTCATTTGTATGTTCTGGGAGGAAACATCTTCCTACTTGAAGGTTTATATTATTTTTGCTATTGTAGGTTGGTGGATCCGCTTGTATTTAGAATGAGATTTTAATTTATGTGGATGGTAATTCGTTCCCATTTTATTTGACATCACTAATGTGGGAGGGGTCAAAAAAACGGGATGGAGATTAGCTAGTTTCAGTGGGATACTACTGAGATTCTTAGCTCATTGAATATTATTCCTGGATGAAGATTTGTATACTTTTCTTGAAGATGTGTTGATGTTACTTTCAATGGGTCAACATTTTATTTAGAAATCATGGTCCCTGTTATAGTTAGACTTTGACTGCCTGATGCTAATATGCTGAAACTATTCCATAATTAGATTAGCACTGATGAAGCAGTTGAAATGGCGAGGACATTGGCTTTGAAGGAAGGGTTACTGGTAAGCTTCCGATCAGATGTGTTATAGAGAAGAAGAAAAAAAAAATTGCTGTTGTAAATCCAATTATCGTATTCTTCTAACTTTAGCAGAAATATTAATAATATTGTAAAATCCTTTCAATGTATGCAGGTTGGCATTTCATCAGGTGCTGCTGCGGCTGCTGCTGTCCACGTGGCTAGGAGACCTGAAAATGCTGGGAAGCTCATTGTGGTGAGATTGTGTTCATTTTCTTCCTCTGGGTTTTATATAGCATTTTTCATCCATATTCAAAAGCTATTGCTCTGAAGAATTGCACATTTCTCTTCATAATCATGATATGTGGGATGTCCAAATCCGGATGATATGAGCACCAGCCCATTGATTACACATTTCTCTTCATAATCATGATATGTGGGATGTCCAAATCCGGATGATATGATCACCAGCCCATTGATTACACATTTCTCTTCATAATCATGATATGTGGGATTTCCCATTCCGGATGATATGAGCACCAGCTATTGGTTACACATTTCTCTTCATAATCGTGACATGTGGGATTGCCCAATCTGGATGATATGGGCACCGGCCCATTGGATTCTTTGATCACCCAGTCTTTAAATATGGTTTAATTCGGCCAATTTTGATCCCCATCAGGATCGAATCTTCCCAGTTCTTCTCTTGACCAGGGCATCTGAGATCAACCCATCGGCAGTAGTGGCCTACCTGATCTTTGGTTCCAACTTTAGTCCAATCTGACCCCATTGGGCTGGGGTTCTTGACAGTCCCCGGAGGTATGGACCGTCTGCTGCAACGGATCTTGACCGGCCCTAATCAAGATCAACTACATGGAATTGACCCATCTATAGATCTGGCTCAAAGTCAACACAGTTCTTCATACCCAGCCAAACCGGAGTCTTTGATGATTCCGTATGGCTGATCCAACTGTGTTCTTCGATCACATGATCTGGCTGGCCCGAGCCCAATCCAAATTGGCGGGGCCTCATACGCTCTTTGACTTCCCATCATCTTTGTCAGCTGCTTTCTAGATCTTATGGCAACCAGAGTCAGTTCCTGACGTCTCCATGGATGATCTTGCGGCAGGTTATCTTCCCGAGCTTCGGTGAGAGGTACATCTCCTCTGTTCTTTATGGCTCCATTTATGAGGAAGTCCAGAAGATGAGGCAGAAGTGAGATCAGCTTCAAAAGTGACCGTTGGGGAAATCTCATAAGATCAAAAACAGGTCAGAGAAGGTTGTGCTCCCATTCATGTCGAAGGATCCGAGAGCAGTGGTGCTGGAGAGGATCCGCCTTGTTCTTCTGGTTTGATTCTTTTCCTTCTTTAGGAAAATATCTCTTTTAGGGAAATTTTCTGTTATATTTTTTTTCCTTTTCCTTCCACACAGTGGAGTTTTTTTGTATTTAAATATCGTCAAATAATACCATGATCCTCTCTCTCTCTCTCTCTCTCTCTCTCTCTCTCTCTTACCTGGGTTTTCATGGCGCCAGAGAATAATTAGAGTGGGGGGGTGATGAGACCATCCCAACGGAAGTGCTGCTGCGTCTTCTCCCTGTTTATTGGCCGTAGAAAAAGTCAAAACCCGGTTCGCGACCGGTTCTAATGAAAGAGTCACGAGGAAGAACTCTTGATGGAGGTCAGAAGGGTGAATGTGACTGGGCCTAGAACTGGAACTGCATCTCCTTCGAGTAACCGAGCTCGTCCAGGTGGGCCGCCATGGCCTTGTTCATGGGCGGAGGGCCGCATCTCAGGATCTGCAGCACCACCACAGCGGAGGGTTTCAGTCGGAGGGAGAAGAAGAAGAAGAAGAAGCTCTCTTTACTATTTTTGGAAGGTTCACCTTGATATCCTGGGCCGGAGGAGGGCAGTGAGCTTGGATCATCTCCTTAGACACGAACCCAACCCCGCCATTCCAGTTCTCAGGGGGCTGATCAGGAGGAGATTCAGCACACCGAGAGAGCGAGAGAGAGAGAGAGAGACTCAGTGGATCATCAGGGGGGGAGGGAAGAGAGAGACCTGGTTCAAGACGTAGTAGACTTTGAAGCGGTCGGGGTAGATCTCAGAGAGGCCCTCCAGCTCTTCCTGCAGCAGGAAAAGGGGAAATTATACATATGTTCTATGTGAACGGAATAAAGTTCAGGGGAAATCCAACCTTGAGGAGGATGTCATCGTATGTGACATTAGCGTAGATCAGATGGACCTTGGTGGCGTCCTTGGGGTTCTCTAGTATCGCCCTTGCGACCTGTTCGAGGCACACCCGAGGAGGAACATGGGACAATGAGCGGCGGTCAACATGGCCAAATCAGGAAACACTGATGCAAGTTGGGGGGGCTGACTTGGAACATGGGGGTGATCCCAGATCCTCCGGCGATCATTCCGAATGCTCTGACTTGGCCGGGCTGGTATCTGAATCGTCCCTAAGAGCAGCAGCAGCAGCAGCAAAGAGATGGAGAAGAGGAATAAGTATGCAAATTATATCATATATATATATATATGGTCATTCATGCAAGGATGACTAGCAGGTTCTCCTTGTTATACCAAAGAACAACAACTACCTTAGTTTATTGGGGTTGTGACTCGTCTCCATGAAAAGCACTAAACTCGGGAATGGTTGCATAGTGGCAGAACGATTAGACATGAGTAAGAAATGAGAGATCTTTTCCCAAGGGAACAGACTTTCATAGCCAACAAGAAGAAGATTAAGTGCAGAAATAAAAAGCGAGGAAACAAGCGCATAAAAATAAAAAATAAAAAAATTGGCTCACGTTTCTCAGAACCTTTTATTGTGCTTATTATTAAACAAAGAAGTTCCCATTGTGATAGAAAGAAAGCGGAACAGAGTTGAACGAAAAGAAGCGGTGAAAACTATAAAACCCATGAATGCACAAATCAAAAACTATTTACTGGTATTCCTATGATTACTGAGAAACGAACTAGAAGACTATGGGTGACCGTGCGCATAAATGATCCCGGGTAAGAACATAGGCATGTCTTTCTTTTTAAGTGTCCGTTTGCCAAGTAAGCTGTCCAAGGAGCCTGATTCCTTGCTCTCTGATTTTTCCCCGTTGATTGGTAACTTTTTTTTTTAAAAGCCCACATAAATGCATAATTCCACGGCAAAGTTCAAGACAGAAATCTCTAATACTCTTTCATTTTGCAGCATATGAAGAGTCATTTTCAAGTTTTCGTGAAGAATTTATCAAGCACAATAAAAAATAATCTTGTCCCCGGTGGGAGATATGCAAGTACTGATAGGAAATTAATTACCAATGAAAATAAATGCTAATTACCTTCGGTCCCTTCACAGACAAGTAATCACCGACCTTCAACTCACGAAAATGATGAGACATCCTTCCTTGAGGATACATCTACGCACCAAAAGAAAACAAACATTAGAACAAGGATATGGAAGTTTTACACAGCAAAGCAGCAGGTTTCGATCACAATCTTGGTGCCACCCTAGGCATACCTTTATAACAAGTTCAAAATGTCCAAGATCTGAATCCAGAGTAGTTGGCGTATATGGTTTAATGACTTCTTCCCCGACACTGTCTTTCCCCCTGCATCACAATCAAAGCATTCGATGTTGACAAAAAGACCCAGAATCAATAACAATTACCTTGAGAATAAGGCAAACTCAACCTGCAACTAATGTGTTGCCCAATTGGGAGGCCCAAAGAAGAAGTGGGAATAGGAAGGGCAAATCTGAATTTGGCCACATTATGACTCAGTTGTTTTCGTTCCACGAGTTCAAAATCCCTGAAGTTTTCAGGGTCCAGGCAAGCTGTGCAAACAGAATTCAGCATAAATAACTGCCAAATGAGTCATTTTGATAGATACAGACCGAGATAAAGACAGCTAAAATTAAGATCCAAAAGAATCAAATGTTTCACTTCAGAGATGAGAGAAATCCGCAACTGGAATAACTACAGAGAGTAAAGCTCAATAGTAGAACAGATGTACGACCAGAAAAACGATTTGAACTAGATAGATTATAGGCTCAATTTCTAGTGAGCATCATAGACATTGAACAGAAAAAGCTGAAAATTAGACCCGCTGATGTTCAAGCAATCCGTTTGAAGAACAGAAAAAGCTGCAAATTTCTAGTGTGTGTGTGTGTGTGTGAGAGAGAGAGAGAGAGAGAGAATTGGGAGCTGTTAAATTCCTCAGAATTTACGATACGAAAGAAAGGGCTAAATAACTGTAACAAAATAGACAAAAAAGAAGGGGGACAACCGGTCCCGCAAAACCTCGATCGTCCCACCAGTTCCAATCATTCAGGCAACCAATCAGACGGACAGGATCCCACACACAGACAATACAGCCGAAGCCACACATACACGAACCCTTGCGCTTCTTGCTGGAGTAGAGGTAAGCCGCACCGGCTCCGACGGCGATGACGGCCACAGCGATGGCGAGGATCTGGATGTTATGCCCCTGCAACCCCTCCATCTCCCCCAACAGCTTCAGACCCCCTGCTGCTGCTCCCCCTCCCGAGTTCGGTAGCTCGCCAGTGATGAAGGGGATGGGTAGCTCAGCCTGTATATATATATATATATATAGATACAGATCAGCTGAGAAAAGCGGAGAGATGCACCCCCACCGGAAAGAAGCACCTAACCGCGCGGTAGCCCACCTGACCGGCTGCTGCCGGTCAACGTGTGGTCGTCTACTCACGTGATTGCCAGGTGGCGCTCTCCCGTTGGTTGGCTGGACTCAACTGGGCACCCTAGTGACGGGGTTTATATGGTAGCTTCAATGTCACAGCGACGCATGGGAGAAAAGTCGTATTTAGTCATTTTTTAATTAAATTTCGTATTTAAGATGCTCGTTATTTATTATCAAGACAGCTATTTTATTTATTATTTTTACTGTAAATAAGCACTAAATATCGTGACATTTTATTCCTATTTTTCAGATTTTGTGTTAATTTGGTAGAATTACAGCATATTTATTAAAATATTTCGTTAAAAATTAAGTTCCCTCTCTTCTCTCCTCCTACCAAGAGAGCAAGATAGAAGGGATCGATGAACAAATAATTAGCCTTCTTGAAATTTTATATTTATTTTAAATATTATATTTTTTTACCGAAATATAATAAAAATAATATATTCCTTTTAAAAAATAATCCTCCCTCCCTCTCTCTCTCTCTCTAAAAAATATACACCCAGAAAGAAAAATGAAAACAGAACTTGACTCCAATCAACCTGAACAATAAAAACAGCTCCCAAAAATAAAACTGATAAATGGTAATATACATATATAATTGCCTGTCTACCTCCCCCCCCCCTCTCTCTCTCTCTCTCTCTCTCTCTCTAAGATATATATATATATAGCCAGAAAAAATAAATGAAAACATAACTTGACTCCAATCAACCTGAACAGTAAAAACGGCCCCAAAATAAACCGATAAATGGTGGTAATATACGTATATAGTTGTTGGTCTACCTCCTCTCTCTCTCTCTCTCTCTCTTTCTCTCTCTCTAAAAATATATATACCCAGAAAGAAGAATGAAAATAGAACTTGACTCCAATCAACCTCCAAGCATTACCTGAACAGTCAGTAAAAAACAGCTCCCAAAAGGATCAGCAGCTTTCATACGAGGTATAAGTTACAGGATAAGCTTGGGAGAAAAAAAAAGGAAAAAAGAAGGGAGCTTTCATCAAGGGCCCTTCTCCACAAGCCACACAATCCTTCCTCAGAGCGCAGAGGAGAACCAGAACCTCTCCAGATCGGCCGTGAAATCCCTCTCTCTGCCTATAATCACAGAGCTGTGATCGGCACCAGAGATGACCCGGAGATCCAGATGGGGAACCTTCAGCTTCATGGCGTGCCCATACTCGACAGGGACGACTCGATCCTCAGAGCCGTGGATCAGGCAGGCAGGAACTCCAGATCTGCTCAGGGCCTCCAAGAACCGCTCCGTTGACTTCGCCACCCCACAGATCACATTGTGCATCGTGTGCCAGGCCGAATGATGAGTGTGCTTGGTCAAATCCACCATCTTGAAGTTGAGGTCCCTGTGATGGATCGGACGGTCAAGAAAGAATTTAATCCCCATTTTTCTTTCATAAATTGTTATTCCCTATGAACAGTGAGAAATATTCGAGCTTGATGATGCCAAATTGGCTCCTGCACACCTCTCTTTATTATGAAATAAATAAGAAAATGGGTTTTTTTCCCCATTAGATAAACAAGTAGAAAAGCGTAAAAATAATCTGAAATCAGCTCGCGGCCTCTCAGATTTGGAAGGATATGGATCAAGAAAAGAAAAGAAAAAAGCTTCTTAAAGAAGAAATGAACTAGTTTCTGGATAATTAAGGGGGTATAAATAGTACAGAGGAGCCTGATCAGCTGCAAAATATTATCTTTAATACCTTTTGGTAAGCAGCCTGAGAATCCACTCCCATTTGGTGTGGTAGCGGCAGACAATGAAGCAGATGCTCCGTCCCAAGTGCTCATACCAGGACATGATAGAAACCCCAAGCTTCCCCGGCGGCCAGATCTCCTTTGGTGCCAATCTTCTCAGCAAGGTGTGGCTCGTCACTTCTCCAGATGAAAAGCAAGGCTGGTCACAGAGATTAAAAGGGAAACTCAGCAGATGAATAGAATGACGAGAACTTTACTAAATTTAGTGAATTTAGCAAGAAGATGATACTCACAGGAGCGACAAGGCTGACAGACTTTACTAACCCTGGGTGTCTCTCAGCGATTGCCAGGGCGATGATGCAGCCCATCGAGTGCGCGACTAAATGGAAAGAGCCCAATTGGAATGGGTTGATCACGGTCTTCTCTATCATTTCTACATGGTCTTTCAATGTGTATAGACGATCTCCGGGCTTGGGGCTCTTGCCGAAGCCGAGAAGATCCACAGCAAACAGCCGGCAATTCTCGGAGGCGAAGGCGGAGAGGTTGGGGAATACCGTCTCTGCCCATAATGAGGAAGAAGAGAGAAACCCGTGCAAGAAAATTATGTTCTCAGTTGAGCTCCCGGAGCAGTGCCTGTGAGTATCTGCAAAGATTACTCAACACAGAGGGTAACGCATCAGCCTCTTCCCCCTCATTAACCTGATACAAATCTTTTTTCCATGGTTAAAAAGACGGTCGTAGATATCTTCCACTGGAAAAAGGAGAGAAAATCTGGAAGAATATTTTTGAAATGGACAGCTGATGGGAATTTCTATGATGACGATGTGATGTATGGAATTTACTGAAATACTATTTTTTTCCTACAAGATATAAAAAATAATTAAAGTGTAAATGCCCCAGATTGGTATGGGGACCATTGCACTGGATCCAGATTGACAGGTGGAGAACGGAGGTGAAGATCGATATTGATCCACCATTATCTTGAAAGAGATCAATTTCCCAGAAAGAAACTTGGGAAAAGGGAGATTGCAACATTTCGGAGAGGGATTCTTTATAACCGGGCCCCTATAATAAAGTTCTAAGGCGAGATATTTAGAAAATATCAGGCACTGAGGTGCTTCAGATTGTGCATTCATGGGATTAGTTTCAGGGAGAGATGGGCGGATTCTCCCCTGGTTTGGTATCGAGGCACCAACTATGCATAAAAATGAACGCTTTGACTATCATAAGTAGAGTTTTAGTTATAATTCTTGAAACGGAAATATGCAGAAGGAGATGTCGCTTCCACGATACCTTGAGTTGGCGGCTCCCTGAGGACGAGATGGAGCTTCTCTTCTCCCTTCTCTGTCCAGGAGATGCACGTCTGGCAGCAGCAGTCAGACCACCTCGGCGACCTTCTCCCTCCTCCCTTTTTCACGCTCCCCTTCTTCCTCGAAGATGATGACAATGACGACGACGACGACGACCTTACAAGCCGGATTCCCCAGAAGATGTTCCTCCTGCCGTATAGAGTCTCCGAAACCCCCTCTTCCTCCTGGTTCTCCTTGCCCCTCCCTCCGCTCCAGCAGTAACAGGGGGGAGAAGACTTCCCCTCGATGACGTCATCGGCAATCCTGAAGAAGAGGCAGAGGGCGAGGTCCGCCAGATCCAGGAAGGCGAAGACGAGAAAGTTCACCGCGGAGAGGATGGCTCCCACCGCCGCCCTCCACCATCTCCTCAGAGGAACGGAAGGGAGTCCCAGCGGCGCCTCGGCGGGGGGGAAGCCGGAGGCGGCGCTGCCCACCAACCCCAAAATCCGGTGCGGTGCTGCGCCGACGGGGTCGAGGAGGGTCATTGGAACAAGCAAATGTAGGACGCCCCCGTTGACCCTCGTCTCCGTCGGCGGCCTCAGCTTCTCGCCCGCTCCGTGACTCTAGCCACCAGCCGCAGTGGTGCAGCAGACGCCGACTGTCGGTGCCAGGAACTCATTTTTATTCGTTGATATGACGCAATATTTTCTGTATGGTTTTCTGCTCAAGATCTACAGTTGACTCTTCTCAAGGGGGAGGAAGACTCAGTATCTATGCACCGGTTAGCAAGGAGGAAGGCTCTGACTGGCGCAGTCTACTTGTACGAAGGCGTTGACCTTCAACCAGCCTCACAAGAGGAGAATACTCAAAATGGGAGATGAGCAACATGTCCAATAAGGCAATGGCCCACTCCTTTTATAGGAGAATTGGTGAGTCTATTTTTTACCGTTGACAAGATGATTGGTGTTTCAATTTATGACCGTTGACGCGACAGTTGGTGCTTCAACTTTTGATCATTGACAAGATAAATTGACCTCCTACTTTTACGGATAATTGACGCAACTCTTAACGCCTAATCGATCCCTTGTCATACTGGCTGATGCTCTGTGCCCCGTACCTAATACACAATATGGGAGATGGCCCACATTCGATAAGGCAGTTGACTCTGACAAGTGGCGCTCGACCGTTGACGCAATTCCTTACGATTAACTGCCGATGCCTCATCCCAACGGCTGATGCTCTGTACTCCATTCCTAATACACAATTTGGGAGATGACCCACATACTTAAGAAGGCAGTGCCAACGCCTCTTTTCTTTTACTGGAGAAACGATGTGGGGCCCAAATCGGCAATTGGTGCTTCAACTCTGGACCGTTGACACGACAAGTGGCGCCCTACTGTTCTCAACCGTTGACTAACTGCTAACGGTTGATGCATGATACCCCGAGCCTGATACACTATATGGGAGATGGACCACGTATTCAATAAGGCAGTGTCAACGCCTCTTCCTTTTTAGAAGATAAACGCCGCGGCCCAATTTGACAATTGGTGCTTCACTTTTTGGCAGTTGACACGACAATCAACAGTTGACCTCTCTCTCTCTCTCTCTCTCTCTCTCTCGCTCTGTGTATATATGTTGAGCAATTTAGGAATTCAATGATTCAGCAGCACTTGGGTCGAATAGCATGTAGAAAATTCAGGATGATTAGATCATAAGGTATACTTGAATGTCATGACCCATCATCTGCGGAAAAAATTAATAGGTGTTATATGAAGAAAAAATATTAATTAATCAGTCAATCAAGCAATCGATCGGAAGACTCTTTTGTGTGTCGGTCCATCATTTACCTGAAGAACAGTGAGAGAGAGAATGACTCCCAGGTTCCACATTGCGTGCATGGAGATGGGAGTGAGGAGGTTTCTTGTCTGGGCATACACCATCCCCAACACAGTTCCTGAAGAATGGAAGATAGAATGGATTCTAAGCAAATATTCTTAGGAAGCACCGTTATACTGGTTTACATGAAACCATAAACCCTAAAATCTAACAAAGTACCAGCTGATTTTTTCCTGGAAGAACACAAGATTCCAGCTGTTCATATCGTAGGGAGTCATCTCATCTACTCTTCTCATGGCTATCTCAAGAGCCCTCTTCCATCTTATGGAGGCATCATCATCGACTGTTCTTGTGGCTAGATCGGTAATTTTCTTCTCCCAAAGCCCTAGATTTCAGCTGTTTGATATGTTTAATGAGAAAAATCGTAGGAAGATGATGGTGATGATTAGTTTAAAGGAGAATTTTATTACCAAATATGAAAATCTCCAGAGATTTTCCAGGTGATAGGTGGGCGAGGGTGAACACCGCAGAGCTTAGGATTATACAAACACTAGGAGGCAACCTGCGAAAACCATGATAACAAGTAAATAATTCGAATGAACATGGGTTAATCAAGGATTTGAGGGAGAGGAAACCACCATTTCGTCAAAGAAGTCATGAGAAAACCACGATACAATATCTCTTCAGAGACTGGAGCCAGAAATCCAACGACCCCCATAAGAGAGAATGTGCTGCCCAGCAAACATGATCTTTGTTAAAAATCTATTGGCCCCAGTTGACCTGAAAACTTGAAGACTTTCTGTTTCTGAATATGCTTAGATTGTTTGCGGGCCGGGCCAGGCTGGGGCTGGGCTTGTTCAAGTCCTGGCCCGCTTATGATGCCTGGCCTGGACCTGACCCACCCTCTGTGGGAACCAATCTGAGATAGACAGAGGAGATTGAGAGGGGTGGGCAGAAATGTGGGAGAGCAACGTGAAAGAAAGATATATTTTTTCATTTTTTTTATTTATTGGCATGATACCAAGGCTCAGGACCCAAAAAAATCTGGCCCGGGCCGGGCCCAGGTTTACCTGGCCCATCGAGACCCCCCTGGATCTGGTATGGATCGGAAAAATACCTGACGTTCGATGAACCAATAAGAGGCAATAATCGCGCCAGAGATTCTCCCTGAGGAAAATTCAGATCGTTGGAAGGTGCTTATCATCCACTTCGTAATATGATAGAGAAAACATAGCAACTGAGTGCGCTAAGAACATATAAAATATGAAAGAAATAAGAACATTATCATCAGAAGCGAGTATCTTATAGATAAAGAAATAGGTAGCTTATTTACACATTACACCCTCGCTTATTCAACTAACGAGATAACAGTTAGAGCGTTTATAGAATATACAGGGATCAAACTTATGTAGATTTTGTCACTAGTTCCATTTACTAAATAGACCATACTTTCTTGTCCGTGAACCTAAAAACTATGAACAGAGGCTAGCTCTGCTGATAACTCTCCCTAGTTATTCTTGGGCAACCTAAAAATGTCTTATATAAATAGTAGTATACTTCTCATCTCGATTGTCATATCAAGAAACATGAAAAAACATTCTGTTTTGAAGGAATTCAATAAAAATGGTTTTTTTTATTTTTTTTAGTTCAAAGGGGGGGAGGACGTACCTCGCTTTGAGTCTGACTATCAAATGAGCCAGATACAATAGCCTTTGCAAGAAATGCAGTACAAGAAGCAATGAATAAGCCACCCCCTGCCCATAAAAGCCAGCCTCTCCGAAGATTAAATGGCTGATTCCACCCTGTTTAAAGACAAGCCCAATCGTGAGATTGCCAATTAAAAGGGAATCAAGTTTTTTCAATATAATTTATAATTGTGTCATTATAGAAAAAAAGTTTAATTTTATCCAAAAAGACGGGAAAATAAATTGTTGACCCTCATAACTTGATGCGAGAAAATGCTTGCAATCAATATATATCAAGCCTGGGTCTTAAGAAACTATTGCAACCATCACCGGATTCTCTTTGAATATTTATTCAGAATCCCCCTGTTGGCCTTTCTTATCACATTCTATCAGCTGTTCCTTACGTTTAAAACTTCAGGCCCTCTTCATTGAGGAAATATCTAACTCAGTCTTCTATACCAATCTTACTTTCTGATATTCTAATATTCATTGGGTATCTATCCAGAAATTATTAATCCCTAAGCATTTCTTTATGGCATGATTTGGGATTGACGTCTGACGAATTTCATGTCCTTGATCATGAACTGGTTTTAAAGAATTTTTAATATCCAGCGGCTTGCAAATCAGTCTAATAAACACATCTTTAGTTTCGAAATTCGCCTTAATAAATAAACTAAATGCTATGATACACTTCAATTTATCCACATTTAACTGTCACGAATATTATGGAGCAGGTAAATGTTCATACTGAAGGAGAAGACATCATCTGGAAATGGTTGATACCGACTGACAAATAAATAGAGGACTGAAAGTTTAGCCATTGTTTTGAGTCTGCATGGGAAAAAAGAAATGAATAAGCCTAGAAGAAAAAAAATATATCCAGAGGAAATAATTATACTTGAATAAAAAATTAGAGGCCGTACGATTGATCTGCAAAGAACATTATTGCTGCCTCCTCACCACCCTCCGTTTTTGGCAATGGATATCCACTCTCAGCTGATTTAAAATTTCCTGATAGAAAAATGCTGTGAAGATATCCTTAGCCTTTCCAAGGCATGATTTATGACATTAATTGAAACCAAAAAAAAAATCACATATATGTATGAGATATCATTGAATCATGCCCCATTCACAGAAAATTAGATGCGCGTACATAATGTCAAAATCTACGCAGCATCTTTCTAGATACTAAAAATATTTCTCTAGTGATTTCCTTATTATAAACAAAAGTCAGTGGAAGTGGTTGCCTCACGTAAAAATGTCTTCGATCTTCCATCCTTTTAGTATTATTGGTCCGTGAGGCCAAGCATCAGAATGTTGATCTTCAATGCAGCAGCTTAGAAGGATTTCACATGAATGAGGATCTATTGTCCCCAAGATTTTTTCCCATCACCTACCTCAACCATGGTTTACAGTTATTCAGGAGACATCTTCATTCATTCGTCCCTATTCTGTCACAAAGTTGTCGGCGGAAAAAGAAACGTGCAAGACTACCAGGAAGTATGCAATGTTGACGACAGGTTTCTGTGAGAAACCCCCAGTGTTCTCAATCGGCAAAACCTCACTACACACAACCCGCTTCGCTCCATGGAACTCCGCTCGCTTCGAAAAGTAAGTTAGTAAGGAATACACAAGCTCAACCTTAATTGATGCGATGCTTTGTTGGACGAGGGGTTAGCAATCTCTAGTTCACCACCATAGAAAGGGAGCTGAATAAATAGAATTGCGCGCGAGATAAGCTCTCTTTCATGGGCTATTGTTTTCCCTCTCTTTGGGCGCGGGATCCCATTGCCCTATTTGAGATCATCCGTCAGGTATACATTACTACACCGTAGCTTATGTCTTACCTTTCAAAAAACAAATATATTCGCTGGATGACAGAGTTTTTACAGTTTTATCTGAGATAGAAATAGAAGAAAAAGGCTCTCCACGATTTTCTGCCCCTTCATGGCCGCCCGGTAATCATAAATTTCCTTAAATCCGCTCCAAAAGACTACACATAATTTTTCTCCTACATCTCCTCATCCTTCACTCCGACAGTAGAATTACGATTCCTGAAGCATAATCCTCATAAAATCTTAACTCAAAGGTCGTAATCAACTCGTAAATAATTCCTTTCTTCATCCGATCCAATATCTTCAAATATACAAAGACCTAATTCAGAAACAGTGGATACAGAAATATACCTCATCAAGTAAGGCGTCATAACGAGCGCAGTGACCTTCCAATCCCAGGGTACATCCCACGGTCGGAAAGAAAACAGCCCCTCAACCTCCGTCTCCTGATAAAATCCACAGTTCGCGAGAGTTCCAGAAGAATACCCAACGACAACAAGAATAAAAATAAAAAATAGAACCAAGGTTCAAAGCACAGAACAGGAGCAACAGGAATCAATCAAAGTACGAAAAACCATCCGTTCCTACCTCATTGGAGGCCGCATTACCCGGTTCTTCTGGCCCGGCGGAGCGAACTCTAGAACTCCCGCGAATGCGGCGAGGGTCTCCATTTCTTCTGGATCTCCTCAGGCTGTATCCAGACTTGGGATTTACGAAGGCGACAAGATGGGAGGAGAACAGCCGATCGGGGAACCGGAAGGCGCAGTCGATTGGACGCGCCAACGATGGCAAGGACATGTTGATCGGCCAGGAGGGGGGGGGGGAGGGAGGGGGGCTTGCTTCTTATCCGTCGTGGCGGCGCATTTCCCTCCGGCGATCCGTTGGAGGTCGTTATCTTTCGAACTAGTTAGTGACGAAAATACCCCTCCCTTCAAACGCAAAAACCGGCCTTAAAGTCCGATAGGAAAAGTTTGGCCCGGACTCTTATCTGGGCTTCATATGATCCGGCTGAAAGCCCAATCTAATTTACACCACACTGCATTAGCCCATTTACCCCTCTCTCTCTCTCTCTCTCTCTCTTCACTTGATCCAGTTTAAACCCCAGTCTTGTCTATACCATATTGAATTAGCCCATTTTACCCCTCTCTCTCTCTCTCTCTCTCTCTCATAACTAGATTCACCACAGCAAACTTGATTAAGATCTGGATCAAAGAAGCTCATCTTCCAGACCCATGATCCAAATAATTCCTTCGATTTTTACAAATTCATGCTAATAAATAAAGTCCAACACCTGCATAAGCAGCCCAAATCCTTTTTTATTAATCAGATGATGAGCCCACCAACAAAAAAAAAAAAAAGGTCTCATGCAACACAAAAGCCCAGGGCCGTCCGATTGTCAAGATACCACCCAATAATAGAAGAAAAAAAAAATGCGATCGAACTGACCAGCCAAGATCCTTCCACAGCCACCGATCTCCCCAAGGCAGCATCTCTGTGCAACATCAAACTCGAATGCCCAGCTCGGAGATCTCCGTGATCTCCTTGTCCAGCTCAGCCTTCTGTCGCCTGGCGAGCGCCATCATAGATGCTACCTACAGAGACCAGAGGACTTATGATTATCCATTTCAGGAAAGATGGAAGGTGAGTAGAGAGAGAGAGAGAGCGATGATGACTCTTGGGTTGGGTTGGGTTGGTACCTCCTTGCGAAGCTTCAATGCTTCACCGTCGGGGATCTCCCTCAGCTCATCCATGAAATCTGCGGTTTCAGAGGGATAAAAGTATTCCATTAATTAACAATTATATCAGAAGAAGATGATGAATTTAATGCCGAAGATCAAAGGAGAAATGGAACCTGTAACGTCGGATTCGATCCTATTGATGTGCCTCACAAGGCTCTGGATCTGGCGGCCTGTGTCCCTGCAGGCAATGATTTGAGACAAATCTGGGGGTGCTCAGCCACTGAGGATGGTAGAGAGAGAGAGAGAGAGAGAGAGAGAGGGTAGAGAACTTGAGCTTGGTCCGGCCGGTCTGGATTTCTTGTTCGGCGAAGGACGCCCTTTCAAGCAATTTCTTCGTCTCCAGCTTCACTGATCCCACGGCTTGCTCCAGTTCCTTTGCGTTGCTCACGGCTTTGGCAAAAACCGCCTGCAAATCATCTCTGGTGAGATAACATGCGGTAGCAGCCCACGGCTATCATGCATTAAACGAGAGAATTTGATGAAAACTTGCAGAAAAATGTGAGCGATTCATTTGTTGTTCCTCTATCAGATGAATAATGACAAGGATTCAGTGTTCGTCCCCAAGCTTCTTGGGTTATCAAGTCTTGATCTACATAGTGTTGGTTATATAACTATGTACATATAATTAAAGGTTATTAAGATTATTTTTTTTGAATGAAATGAGTAACGACCAACTATGGCCTCTCCAGAGAAGACCATAGAGAGAGAGAGAGAGAGAGAAATGAGAGGCACAGATGAACGCATACTTTTTTTTTCTTTTTGCAGATAAGCTCACCCATGCAGAGATCAGAGTCCATATTCCAACACGTCAGTCCAAGTGTGTTCAACATAACCAAATTGGTATGGTCAGCCTCTGACTCAAATTACCATTATTGGTATTAAAATTATTTCACCATTAAAGGATGAATACGAAAGTAAGTAGGTGAACCTTGCTATTGATGATAAGCAGAAGTAGACAAGAAATCAGGTGGGTTACTCAAGGGTTACAGCTTAAAGATTAGGTAACAGAAAATGAAGGTCTGGACGGTTAGAAAAAAAATATGGCGATTGTATGTCAAAATGTCTTCAGAAATCTTTTCCTATGCAACGAGATCATTTGGCATTTGATTCGAATGCATGAGTTCCGAACATGCTTAGTGAAAAATTACAGCCAATAGGTGAGAATCCTTTGGTCGCAGACTCCGGATTATAATGGATAAGAATGCAAAGGTAAAAGCCAACAACTGTCTAGGCAGAGATATGATGTTGAACGTTTCTGTAGGGTTCATTTGAAAGAGAAAAATTAACAGGATTCACCAAAAATCAATGTTTAAAAAAAAAAAGAATTTCTTAAGATAGTTTCTTTTAAGAATTCAAACACTTTCTAGTTTCCTAATCTAGCAAATGTTCTTTTTTTTTTAATGCATTGTTTCATCGACACATTAATATCAAAAAACTCAAGAACATTCGCTCTTTCTGTATAGAAAAGTGGGCATTACTAAATATACATAATTTTACAGAGAAATCCAAGTGCATTTTCCTTGCAGTAAATAATAGATGAAATAGAACCAATAAATTTCATCATCAAAACGTCATATAAAACTAAATTGGAAAGCATCTTCAGTGTACCGTGAAACGATAAGTACTACCTCCTGATCTTGCAAGCGACCTAATGTTTGACGGAATAAAAATCTTCTAGGACCTGCAAGCATAAAGAGGTTGGATGTTGGATAGTCGTCCACAAACTGATGGAAGCTAAGAAGAGAAGGGAAGATGACAAAAGGAGCAAGTTCTCACAATAAAGGCATGCTTCAGATAATAGGATGTTTCAAGTACATCCAATATTTAAGAGTTTGGATATTTCCAAAGACATTCTCTGCAATGTCATAGTTGATCCAAATCTAAAAGAGTAAAAGAAAAATATAAAAATGTAGATGCCTTGATTTTGAAGCTTTTCACGGAAGTCATTTAATCCGTGTTATTATAATCGTTTTCGGAGTATCTTTGATTCTAGATATATGTAAAGAATTTACAAATCTTTAAAGTCTGTAGACCATTAATTATCACATTATTTACTAATCGTATGATATTTGTGAGGCATGGAAGCATCCTGAAAAGCAGATCTGCTTCAACCAGCCTGGCGGATGAAATAGAGAAGCCATCATCTATAGGGGGAAAAAAGAGGAGCTGGCTACGGTTGTCACATTCAACATGAAGAACATGACGAAAAATTAGGATTCAAACGGTGTTAGATGGGAAACCATCAGAACAGAAGCAAGGCAGGAAACCTTTCTTCGGTAAAAGCAAGGACTTAAGGAGAACATGTGGTAAGTTTGAGGACAAAATATGTCAGGCTCTTTTCTTAACGTGTGTGACAAGGATTTTTGTACAGAATTGCATGTCTGCGAATTTTGTAAGGTTTTGGCTTTTAGTTGGTGTTCTTTTTTCAAGGAAGATTAATGTACACTTGAGCAGAGGATAATTTTCTGGGATAACTGCTTTTCAATTTCTCATGATGGTCGCTTAATACCACCATTTATCAAAAATAAAATGCGGCCTATACAAGCCACAACAGATGAAGTAGCACTCGAATCTGGAAGTAGCAAGCTTCATTTTCTCCTCTTTCCTCCTTATTTTCCTCATACAGAGAAGTATTTCATGCCTAAGGAATATTTGATACCTTCTTGCAAAACATTGCCCATGAATGATACTTAAGCGACTTATAATTGACTACTTTAAAAGTTATGAGCCTTTCTTCTATTGTCCTACATCTATTCTACTTTGCTTCAAATTTATGGAGCACAAATTTCAAATTCATTCATCTGACATCTCTTAAATGCAGTCCACTCGACAGAACTACAAAACATAAGGTACCTACCGAAGCTACTCAGATATTGCAGGATATAAAACATGATTAAATCGTGTTTAATCTTAAAATTAGGCTCGTCAATGATGATGCTGAAATATTCCACAGTTGCAATTTAGCTTTTGGAAAAGAAAATCTGTAGAATCACTTCGTTTCCCCACCAATGACCTCTATTCTCTGAAGAACATTCTAAGTATTTCCATTTTATTCAATCTCACTCAAAATTCTGATTTCTTAAGCTTCATATCGGATTTAAGGATGAAAATTAAAAACTCAAATAAAGGTTGTGCAAACATAGAGGTCTGTGACATTGTATTTTTTATATTTTTCGGAGAAGGGCGTATGACCGGCATGAGGCGTCAACAAGACTGTGGATCTTTACAGAACTGATAATTTCCCAAGGGATTAGTATTAATACAACACATCACCCTCAGGGACCTCAGAACGGTCTATTTTGAACCAAACACATGAACTATCTGGGGCTTCAACATGCTGCGAGGATTGGGCCGGTCATAAGATAAGGGTGGGCAATGTCTTTCTCTTATAGTCCAGATAAACCCGGTTGACATCCATATGCAAATAAATGCATAAATAAGGACAAACATGTGTATGCATGCATCTATGCATGATGGGATGCAAAGGTACAAATAATATGAGTACCTCGCATGAGGAGGAGGCCGGCAGCAACAGCAACTCCACATGCCACAGTTGGTTGCTCTCGAATAATCAGCAGCTCATCTGAGGGTATCAATGTAGAAGATTCAGAAAAAAATATACCAGGTGAAAATATGGCATCCAAGGCATGACCATTGTGCAAGACAGATAATTGATTATGTCAGAGTATTCAGCCTTTGAAGCCAAAGATTGTCTTGTACTCTACACATGGTATGAATAAATGGGAAGATTTTATTTGAGAAAAATATGCAGGAATACCTTTTGCTTTCTTGAAGAACGCATCTTCATACACTTGATAATGTGCTCCGAGCTCGGATAATGAGGCCTGACAATATTGAGAAGCAGCCAAAAGCATTAGAATGAGAACTAAGAAAACAACAGCAAAGCTGATTTTCTTGTCTCAGTCATCTTCTGATGACAACGAAATCAAACACGTATAAATTAATCATTAATGTCAACAACATGTAGAAGATAATATACAGGTTTCTTGAAGATGATACATAATCAAAATGCATCTCAGGATGAAAGTCCAAATGGCTGGAAATGGAGCTGGAAACGAACAAAATGAATGCATACAAGTCTATGGAAAAACTAGTTATATAGTGTTGTCAATAGTTTTTTAGCTGTAGCAGCGTTCCTATGACAACTTTTCAGCCTTGTAGCTGTTACATATTTCTCCACAGGGAGAGAAAAAAGCAAGCTGTTTGACAATAAAATGGAAAAACATCAATCGCTTGCACATCAGTACTCAAGGTAAAGAGAGGAGAATGCACCAAAACAGACTACACTAGATGAAGTTCTAGGTCCCACGAAGTTTTAGTTTCAGACATTCACCTCATGAAATGATGAGGCTTTCAGTGTTGATTTGGCCGATAATCTTGGAAATCTCTTGCTTCTCTCTGCTAGTGAAAGGCTGCCAACCCCACTGGCGTTCCCACTATTCACCAAGTTCTCCGTTTTTATTAGAGGCAAACAAATGATAGATCACGAGGTTTGTGTTACTGAAAAAAAATGAAGCTTATGAAGTTAACTGCCGGTATTATGTAATTTATAATATGATCCTAGCTCTGCAGCTTTTCTCGCGAGTCCTTTTTGAGAACTTCTAATGAATTGTATGTCTACATAAAAACACAGAAGAATAATTATCCTGGTGGCACATGTTTAAACCTAAACGTTCCTTTCAAGAAATCATTGTCAATAATATAACATATGACTGCTGCTTTTTATCCTGGAGATTGCATGCAAAAGCCCATTGAAATGGAAGGAAGACAGCTCGAATTATCTCACATGTAAGGTCTTGGAGGTTCAACTGGCTATCATTTTTCCTAGTCAATTATCTTTATGTCAAGTTCGTAAGATAAGTTACCGCTTTTAACCAATTTCCTTGATTTCAATATGTCTTGGTTGAGAAGATAACAGGTGAAAGTTAGGTCGGTCAAACATCAGATTTGGAATATGCTTTTAGGAATACATTAGTTCTAAAATATGAAATATCAAGAGTCTAAAAAATGTGAAACGTATATGCATATGTATATCTATATTCTGTTATGGGAGGAATGAGCTTTAAAAAAATAAAAAATCATTTACATAATGTTGAGCTTTTCCTCATCAGTCCCCAGTCAGAAGACGTTCAAATACCAATTTAAAATGTCCTAATTAAAATGGATAGCAAACGCAGGAGAAATATAGAAGCAAGTGGATAGGATACGAACAGCTTTGGCTACTGGACGAATATTTGGTAAGCACTGTTGGGATTTTAATAAAAAATATGTAAGAAACCATTCTAGAACTTGGAGTCAAGGTAACTACACGGTTTCAAATGAAAAGGTGGACCATATTCTCATGAACAGTTGAGACAAAGCATATCATCTCCATGAAATTGATGAATGTTTGTCCAGCTTTTCAGCTTTTCTTCATCAAAAAATTTCCATCCATAAATCTTATTAGCCATGTGCCTCATACATAACATACGATCTAGGACTCTAAAGGGGGACCAGGAAACCCTTTCATCGCCAACATTGAGCGATGCATGACAAATCTCACTAAGGATCTGAAAGCAACGATGAGACACTATATGTTCATGTTTTGATTTACACTTCCACATACATATTTCTGGAAAATGATGTACGAATCACACTGTAAGTTTAACTACCATACCAGAAAAGTCTCTTCGGGTCAAAAAGATACGTAGGCATTTAAGCTACATTTAATCAAATTTCTAATAAGGTATCCTTGTGACAAGAATCTATCTTCCTCTTAAAATAAACGGCTAAAGAATAATAAATTTCAAGCATCCCGTACTGAGGGAGCTATTACAACATCTACAAAAGTACAGAAAAGCCATTGCTTTTGCCGTGATTGTGATAAAAAGGTGAATATGGAAGAGACAGAAAAGTCTCCCTGTATCTATGCAATTGATCGATGCAAAAGTCAAAAGGTCGGAAGGTAAGAATGAAGGGATCATTACAGCATTATGAGAAGAATAGTTCATCTATCATTCGCATTCATTCTGGAGTCTTCTTTCTAGAAACAAGCCGCAGCCAAGCAATTGCTAACCACTAAAACCAGAGTGAGCAGTAAACTTTTCTCATCCCGTCATTTCCAGCGACCGACGGACAGCCCACTCGTTTTTCGTCGACTATCTGACATGAACATTTTCCAACCCGGAACTTTCTCCCCGCCTGTAATACAGACAGACTTTACTGCTGCAAGCCTTCGCCGGCCCAATGGCATTTCATTCCCATGTGAAGGCAAACAATCGGTGGAGGAAGAAGTAAAAGAAAACCCTAAGCTAATAGAAAAATATCACATCCAGAAGAAAAAAGAAAAGCCAAAGAACAGGCAGCGATCATCACGATTCCAACACAGATGAGACCTAAAAAAACCATAGATCGAAAACACACACGATCCTCTACCAGCAGAGGGCACCTGAAGCGCTCGGAAATACCCCGAGAGACTATCCCGCGGTCGCAGTGGCGACGGCGAGGAAGCCGGAGAAGCGGACTCCGACGCCTCCGCCATGCTTCCTTCCCGCCTTCTTCCGTCACCCGAATGGAAACGCCGATCCGCCCAGGCTCCTTCACCAGCAAATCCGTTAAAAGACAGAGGCGGCTTTCCGCTATAATGCGCTCACAGAGGAGACTTCTGCTTCGGTTTGGTTTGAAAAGGGCCTTTAATTGGCCATCATTAAGAAGCCCACAACATCGGCCCAAAAAGGTCGTTGGTCCATTTTTTTCCATAAGTCAAAATCATGCGGCAGTTTAAGCATTTGAGGATTGAATTTAAATAAAATAAATAATATGTATTTATTTTTATCTGTGGATATTCTTCACAACCATATAAATCATGAATAAAGTTGCCTCATTTTTCTTCATAAATCAAAATCATGCGGCAGTTTAATCATTTCAAGAATGAACTTAAATAAACTAAATAATACTTATTTTTTTTATTGATTTGGATATTCTCCACAACCATGTACATCGTGAATAAATTCGAATTTTTTTATCATAAATAAAAATCATGCGGCAGTTTAATCATCTGAGGAATGAATTTATAGGGTTTTAAACTCTTAGCAAATTCACAGAGAAAAATCAAATCAAACGCCGAAATAAAATTCACCTATTTCCTCCCATTAAATTCCCCATTAAAATTAGGGATTTTTTATTTCCAAAGTCTGGAAGAAATAGTAGATGTGGGGACAAGCGGAATTTTCAATTATTCAGGGTAAGAAAAAAATGGGTAAATGTGATGGCCTGGCATAAATTTCTGGGCTCGTAATTTTTCAGCGCAGGCTACCGAGGGAGGACGCGGCAGGCTGACGTGTGCCAAATAGACATTACGGAGGGCGGATCCCCAGCGGTCACGTGTTCAGACTCCCTGCCCTCAACAAAATTTTATAATAATAATAACAATTACTATTATAATAATAATAATGGGAAGATAAGAGTGAGGAGAGAGAGAGAGAGGAGTTGTTATTTAATAATTATTATTATAATTGGAAGATAAGATTTAGGTTCCAGGGGAATCGACCCAAGGCGGACCCACTCATGCCCAAAAAGGAACTAGCTATTTACTATTTGAACCAACAATGCTAAGGACTACTTAGGGTCAACCTTTCGCATCCCTATATATAGCAATGGGAAGATAACATGAAAAAAACATAAAATGTTAAATATTTAATGGTTAAGACTGAAAAGGATCGACTTTTCATGTTGAATTATTCTTAGTAGTTAAAAAGCTTTCTAATGACAGTCTCAGCTTGAAAGCCAAAGCTTTAACCTAATTAAAATAGCTTAGGTGGGTACTTAAGGTGATAAAGTTACAAAAATAATTGCTTAATTATTTTAGTGCAAAAAAAAAAAGAGCATATCCCAGACTGCTTGATCTTCAATGACCAGCCTCCAGTTGATTTCAGGCTGCACTGTCATAAAAAGCACCTGTTTTTTCATACTCAGGCATTATTTTCTGCATGGTGTGCAAGCTTGGGTTGACATAGAGAAGCAGGTCAATGGCAATGACTGATGAAGAAAATACATGAAAGGAGAGGAGCTAAACTATCTGAATTCAATCTTTTTAAGTTACCCATAGTCATGGCTGATCTGTGTTCTTTTTACAGAGATATTCCTGACAACAGCCATGAGGCAATCCAGATGCCAGAAGAACCGACAACTATCCACGATGCATGACTCGCGGGCCATAACTTGAAATCAAATAAGGGTTACTGACCAACCATCACGTTAGTAAGTAGTAAAAAGCATTTGGACTCGATAAGTTCATCTGAGCTTCGCAAGCAAGCTGAAAAGGATATAATGCTGCAGATTCAATGTAAAATATAAGCTGTCAGTGTGGCTCCCAGTTAGATAATAGCTAATTTTCTTTTCAATCATCAAGAAAATGTCCCACATCGAAGAAAGTGGCAAAAAACTACATCATCCGTTTGGGACACAACGGTTCTGAAAATTAGAATATGGTGGTCACTGTAATAGAACAACGTGTTTAAGAGGGAGGAAATGATATCAGGACCTTGATCTTTCAGAAGGTCTACAAGGGAAATTGATCACGTTTAGTATTTTCAAGGGGGAACCAGACGAGGCAGCATGATTAATTTGAAGCTTTTTTCTCACATGTAAAGGTGAAATGATGTGCAAAATGAACTAGGAACCCCACAATCTGAATGCAGTGAACTATCAATAAAAAGACCGTATATTGTTGCGCCATAATTGTAACAATGCCTCGTAATGCCCACCACAGTTATAAAAGCCCCGTGGTGGACTCAAGCCTGGTGTTGACATGGAACAATTGCAACCATTGAATCAGACACTTTGAAAGAAACCAAAATAAAACTGTAAAAAAGAATTTAGAACAACTTTGCTCGTCAATTTTACAAAAGAATTCGGATACGCTTGCAGATAATTTGTAAAGGGTATCAGCAAACCAGTTATGTCTAAAAGCACAGCTGAGGTTGAGATATGGAACTGTTATACTTGTTAGCACAAAGTCAACATTAGAAAAAGCGAGTGCATCATAACATTTTGCGCTTTCTTAAACATGGATGATTTACATTTTGCAACAATGGCACAGGCGTGTGCTATCATACAACCAATGAATGGAGTAGAAGAAAATTCTATCCGTCCCCGGACATTAAGCTTTATGCTGCACAGTATTGTATCAACAAACCCGTGTATGTCACAAAACCCATTCTTTCTAATCTCGAACCCACAAGACGTTGTTCAACATGAGGAAACGGTAGAGTCAACCGCACATTTTTAGGTGGTAGCCTAGTCAATATGTAAAACGACTCCATAGCTGAGAAAGATAACAGAAGGCAATCAACACGTAAAAAATCAATATATTTTGTAATAAGTCTGAAATAGAAATTAGTTGCTTGCCATACTAAATATTATGGTGATACATTCTATGGATATTGGTGGAGGGAAAAAGAGAATTCCCCCAATATTTGAACTTTTGAATGACTCTTATTTCAAGATGGAACAAGGATTCTCTAAGATCCAGGTACACGGTTTTTGAAGACTTATTGCTTTAAAGAGCTAGATTATGAGGAACAATCAAAATAAACCCAACTACTTCTTGACCCGATGAGTTTTTCTAGGGCCCCAAACCTCCATTCTTCCTCGTGGACAGCCGCAACGTGCACGAAAGATGAGAACTGTACGGCCATTGAGGGGTGCCATCTTCTTTAGCTCGGCTTCCAGCTCCTTGTGGTCTTCTCCGAGCTCAAATGGGCACGAACCAAGCACATCGTTTGGCAAAGATGGCAGGTGCTTCACACACTCTTCAGGTTCAAGCTGAATATCAAATTCAACAGCATTTCTTAAACCCCTGCAGTAAGGACTTCCACATTTCCTAGAACTCAGACTGATTATCTCCCAACAGGCAACCACTGCTCCAAAAGTGAGCACCAATCCGATTCCATAAGCAACTGGAGCTCCATAGACGAAGCCACCAATCAGGTCAAATGCAACAGGAAGAAACTCGGAGGCTTCTTGGAAGATGAACTTGAAGTATGGCAGGATCAAAATTCCCAGAGCTCCTATCACGAGAAATAGCACGAAAATATCCATTACAGCAAGAGGCGATTGCTCACAGAAAGGGTGGGATAAAGGGTTCAAAGATTTGCAACGCCTGTTGCGCGATTGACCACGGATGCTGCGATTATCCGACGAGCCCAAGGAGTTCTGACGCTGCACGAAAGCCCTGCAGAACTCGATCAGACTGCGGCAATCAACCATCGGTGGATCCATCGATCGCCGGATGATCAAAAGGGAAAGCAGGTCGACGTTCAGATTCCCCTCTGCCGCTCAAATTTTCACCGAAGCTAATCACGCAAATTTTTCTCCGGCAGAAACGCTGCCCAAATAAACTGATTTCGAACCCAAAGAAGAACCCTAGATTTCAATCAACGATTTAAACCTCTCAACACCGACAGGCATCCACCAAAAGGAAAGAGGCCAAGGAATTCCCACGACGAGGAGGGCCTCCTGCAAACTTCCCAATCCAGATCAAGCTCAAATGTCCGACAGATCTCGATGCCACAAGAAGAATCAGAACCACCCCCACCACCGATCAACAACGATCCAAGCGTCAGCCTGGAGAGAGAGAGAGAGAGATGGAAACAGGCAGATCAGAACTCCACCGACAAGGCGAGTCCCCGAAATCTCCAAGCGTTCTCTGGATCCGGACGGCCGATCCTGTCGGCAGGCGAAAGTGTTGTACTACTACTCAACGACCGTCCACGAGCCTCCGCGACCAAAAGCTCCCTCCTCAGACGGAATTCTGAGGAGACCATAAAAAGGGGCGAGCAAGAACGAGAGCGATAGAGAGACGTAGAGAGAGAGAGAGAGAGAGAGAGAGAGAGAGAGAGGAGAGTAAAGGCGTGTGAGTTGACACGTGCACGTCAAGCGGAGCACCGATCTGGGCCTGACAATCGAGGGGCCTAAATGGGCTGAGCACATCTAAGAGAGCTCCATATTGGGCTTCTAAAGACGGCCCGGATAGATTAGGCCCGGGCTTGGCCGCTTTAGATATAATTGGGGCCGGCTCTTGGCGTAGTTACAGCTAGGCCCAATATATATATTTCTCTCTCCATCTTCTCCTTCATCTGTGGGTAAGACGAGGATCCGTTGCGATTGGGCACAAAACCCGTTTACCCGGCCCATTGACAACGTGAGCCCGGTCCAAAAAGCCCGAGCATGATCCTTGTCCGATTCAGAGAGAGAGAGAGAGAGAGAGGAGAATATTTTTCTCTGGGCTTTGGGCTCAAAATTCAAAACAGGCCCATAAAAGTTCTTCCATAGTAGTAGTGTTCTTACTTCAAAGTTGATGTAGATAATATAATGCACTTGTAAACAAATAAATAGACAAGCTTTTCCCCAGCTGATGAAAATAAACCAAGGAGAGTTCTCCAGTGAGAATGAAAGAGGAAGCTGGTAGGCGTCAAGTGCCTCCTCTCTGGGTTCTCTCTCTCTCTCTCTACCCTTCTCTTCTGCGCTGCTACTGCATCAAGCTCGCAGATGCGTCTCAATCCAAATCAAATCTGATCTTTTTGGGCACCGGCCGCTTCCTGCCAACCTGCATCAAATGATGATCCAAACTTATTGAGGTAAACTGAAAAATACTTGATAAAATAGAACCAAGGGAAGATTGCCTGATTAGAGGGAAAGGGTCGTTGACTTTACAGTCAACCAATCAATCAACTTTCTTAATTAGTCAAAGGCAGTGGACCTCGGGACAGGTTTCAACAGCACAAAAGGCTTGGTCAAGAGCCGGTCAAGGAAGAACAGGCCGGGCCATTGACGCCCAAGTTTCACCCATTGATAATCAACCAAACAGCCCGCATACTTACAAAGTCCGGGAACTCATAATCAATACCAGCAGCAGCTATCCTTTTGCGGCATCTCCCATCTCTCCTCAAAATGTGCTCGACCAGGTGCTGATGTTGCTCGACTGTTCTTTCCTGGAAAAGAACGGATGTCGTCACAGAAGAGAAACATGATCAGACGAGGAGATAAGAACGCATGCTTGACAGACCCAGTACCCTGTTATGCCGCCACCTCTCGATCTCTGTCCAGTTCCTCTGCTTGAACCTGAGATTCATTCCTCTCCATCTACAGAAATAGGAATAGGGAGAAGAAAACATGAGCAGCTCTCCAACTCCCTTTTCGAATCTCAAATCAAACTCATACATCAAGCCCTGCCGCAATTTCATGCATTATACACAGAATGACCTTTCATTTGAAAAATCTTCCAAACAATATCATGCTGGATCTGTATTATCTTCTCGTTTTCTCAGAAACATATTGACATTGATATCATGGGGAGCGAACTGTAGAGAAACTGATCCAGTGTTTGTCAGATATCGGATTATTGTTACCGCTGTCTGACAAATCCCAGGCAGGAGCATAATTTCCTCGGTTTTTCTTCACCTTATTTAAAAAGGAATATTTACATATCTAGAGACATTTTCCATTGCCCTTTAACAATCTTGAAGAGTTAGATCAAATCAGCTTACAGAGGATTAGCCTGATACTCTGGGTCTGTGAGATTTACACGTCCATTTTTTTACTAAGAAGGGTCAGAACCAGAGAGCATCTTATATATGCCATTGTATTTAGATAAAGTTTAAATATACCTATCTTCTAAGATGTCAGTAGGAATGTGTATGGGAAAAGATATCGAGTGGGGGGAAGAGGAACATCAAGATTTTGGTTAAACGTGAGATAGAGAATGAAAAAACAGCTACTGGAAATGACGATCAAACGCCTCTTTCAAACAATACACTCTTTAGTTCATCATCTAAGATGAAAACCAAGGATGCAAAAAGAATCTCAAACATATATGGTACCTGAAGGGTGTTCGCAAAAAGAAAAAACTTAGGCAAAAATTAGGTAGTGATAACAGAAAATTGGAGCAGATATCAATGCCGTTCTGGTATTATAATAATTGGTGTCCTCGTCCTGATTCAGATTTTCTGGGAAAGCTTTTCAATAATCTCAAACAAAAAGGAGTAACGTAAAAGTGAATTGCTTACGGTACTTTGTTCACAACTGACAAATGATTCGTGAGAAATATTAAAAAGACGAAGGAACTGAAGATTCCCATCAAGAAGATAAGTACATACAACTTTGGATGAACACGTTCTGGTGGAATAGGTTTAATTTGCAATTGGTGCTCGAACAGAAGATAACCGTGAATCTCATCAGCAACAACTTTTGCCACCTACAATCACCGAAAGTAATGGAAACTTGAGCTTGCAGAAATGAGACAAGTTCGTGATTTCAGCTGATAAACAAAAATCATAAAAGGAAATGCATACCTCAGGATTTTCAAACTCAATAAAGCCATAATGCTTTGACCTTCCCGTCTGTAGACGACGAAGGCAATAAATTAGTTGTGCCAAAAAAAATAACGTTCAATCACCAAACATTCGAGGAGAAAAACAAATAAAAGAATCTAGAACGGGGAAGGTCACAGTACACGATATAAGAATAGTGAAAATGATGTTTGCTTTTCAGAATAAATGAGACCTTTTATCTTTTATGCTGTAACGACATTAGACGTTGTCTTTATCATTTCAATGGTGTTCATTCAGAATACGGGCATCACGAAGACAGCTTAATTTTTATATTTTTCTCGATAATCACAACATAAAATAAGGATTTGAGCACATTCAATTGATTCCATTTCAAGCTTCTTCAAGAAAAGGAACAACGCAAACTTGAAAATATGTAATTAAAATAGGATTCTACCTTCCTGTTTCTTGCGATTCTTATCCTCTTGATTTTCCCAAATTGCTTAAAAAACCCTGAAAGCAGGTAAGACCTGTCGATGAGATTCGATCCTAGACACCGTTGGGCAAGTAATGTTCACAATGATACAACACTCCCTCCAATAATGGGACTAAGGGAACAACCTTCCATTTCGTCCTCATAGAAACCATGGGGTATCCGACCAACGTACAAAACTGTGGCAGTTGCTGGGGGCTCCGAGAGTTGGGGGATTTTTCCTCCTGAGCCTCCTTCTAGGGGCTTTGACAAATCGACAGAAATTAGCAAGTATGTTAAATTGAAATGAGAGGCAATTAACAGAGAAAAAAAGTTCAAATATAATACTCAGCACATACCACGAAGTCAGAAGAATCACTTTTAAGGGCAGGAATAGCCAAAGTAGGCCTGGTCTTCTTTGGTTTTTTCGCCAATGCCCTCTTTTTTGCCTTTGTAACCATCTTCCTAATGAATTAATCAAACAAACAATCAGGTTGGCACGATCGCATTCCAACGGGAGGAGTCTCGGGTGGGCAGGGGAGAAAACACGGGGAATGGGGGCATCAGGCTCCGCGCGGATCTGAGCTCCGCACCGAGGGTAATATAGGGAAGGGGAGACGGCGACGAACGGGAACGACAGGGGCAACTCGGCAACCTCCGTCCCCATTACCTATTGCGCTCGTGAACTGCGCATGACTGAACCCCATCGGAGAGGGCCGAGGGTTGAGAGAGAGAAAAGAATCAGGAATTACGATGCAAGAGCTTACCTCTGCGGAGAACGACAGCCCCCGAAGACGATGACCCCTGGATGAGAGCACCAATCCTCCTCGTCCGCTAGGGTTCGAGCTTCAAAGAGAAGCCGCAGAGAGGAAGTTTTCGGCGAGGAGGGCTAGGGTTTAATCAGACCGCTGAACCTCGTCTCACGGGCGAAAGCGGCTATTCGGATCCAGAATTACGTGGATAGTAACGGACCCGCAATCCGGCGTCGGGATCCGTTACGTGAAGCCAGACGATTCTAAATTCGGCATTTAATTTTAAAAATAAATAAATAAAGTTTTGTTTGTGTCGATTTCTTTAAAAATAATTTTAATATTTTCATCGTGTGTAAGTTTTATTCTTTATTATAAAAATATATACACTATTTTCGATATTCATTATTTTTTATCACGTTCAAGACACGTATATTATATTATCAATATGTCAAAGTTTTTAACATATTATATTGCTTGTTGTTGATATAGTAAGCTGGACCCATATGATGGCAATCGAAGGCAAAGTGCTACCACAATAACTTTATATTGTGTTTATACCTAGTTGTAGTAGATTATCCGAAGTTTGGCATGACGAGCTTAGGTAAGGAATGTATTTACAATATTTTGGGGTGCTAGATGCAATAAAATAATAGCTTGTTTAGCAAGAACAGAAGTTTAAGGTGATACCAATAATTATATATTTTGGGCAGGTTCTTGAGTAGCTTCGGGGCTCTTAATATATTTATTCTGGTCAATAAATTAGTATTCGTTTTTAAACAAATAAAATATTTAGTAAATTAAATACTCTTAGTTTATCTCGTTGCAAGATGTTCAAGAATGATAAAATTCAAAGATAAAAAAAATAAATGATAATGCAATTATATTACGGGGCTTAACTTATATTGGACCATGGGAAATAAAAAATAGGAGTTTATTAAATGTATTTAATACAGGAATATGAGAATAAAAGCAGCGTCATAAATGAGGACTTTAAAAAATATTTCAACTAAAAAGGCGGCGTACGCTGGACACCGTCGATCTCGATCACGATGATCGGACTACTGCAGTTCCCGAATCGCTTCCAAACGTCAAGGCAAAGCGTTTTTGTACCCCCGAGTCAACGGTGAACGTGATTTTGATGAAAAGGGTACGTGTCAGCTTTTTGTCATCCTGTCTTTTTGCGGTTTGCTTTTGGACAAGATTACGTGTCGCCTCTTCAGTTAGGACGCGTGGGGTGTTCTATTTTATGCTCGAAAGCAAACACTGAGTGCGAGGCCCACATGCTGGAGGACATTCATCGAGTTTCACCGGCTGCCGTCGGTAACGGGTACGCGGGTCGCAGTAATATACCCCCAAATTTGAATAAAGTTACGAAAATTACCCCTTGAAGTTCAGTGTTCTTATGATCCAAGTGGTGGTGATTGTGTAGATAGTGGAAAGAACTGGGGTAGAAAAATAATTTGGGAAAAGTGACTTGGATTCCTCGCTGGCGGGTGACAGGTCCGCCGGGCTCTGCCAGTTGGGAGTTCCGCCATTTCCGCCGGGAAGGTTGAAGCTTTCTCTCTCACCTCCGCCCCCCGTCTCTCTTCTCTCTCTATATTCTCTCTCTTCTCTCGCATGGTTGTCCCCTCCGCTTCCGCCGCTTTGTCTCCTCCCCCGCCTCCTTGTGCTTGCTTCTGTCCTCCTTGCTAATGATATGCGATCCGGGGGGGCGCTGCGGGACGATGGTTCAGGGGAAAGATCCGGCTATAAAGCTCTTCGGCAGGACAATACCAGTGGTGGGGCGACGGGCGGTGGGAGGGGCCGTGCGGGATTCCGATCCGTCCCTTGCGGATGGCGCAGTCGGGGAGATTAAGGTGAGGTTTCTGCTTCTCGTGATCCTTTTTTTTTGTCGGGGGGGGGGGGGTTGGTGTTTCTCTCATGGGGAAGGTTGGGAAGAGCTGCGGGAAGTGTGGAGGAGAAGGGTTGTTGGCCAATTATTCTACTCCTCCTATCCGCCGGGTGGAGCATTTGCTGGCTCTGTTCTGGATCGGATGCTTGTGGTCATGCTTTCGTTTCCTGGTTATTTTTGTTTGATGATCGGTTCGAGTGTTTTCGTGATATCCTTTTCTTTCGTCGAGATGGTAGATGTTTGGATCTGAATCGGCTTCGATATTTCAAGGCGCACTGTTTCTTCCCATACTCTCTGACTCATATTAGGTCGAAATTCTTCATTTCTTTCATCCCGGACTTCATACCTCGAGGCAGATGGGGGATTTACCTCACCTGGGATGATTCTTTTTAGCTGGTGTTCTCGCGTATTTTCTTCGCTTTTCTCGATGTAGTTCCCTGATCCTTGTGAATCCATGACTAACAGATCACAGGCGAAGGAGATGTGCTTTATTATTCGGCAAAATTTTAAGAAAACCTTAAGGGATCAAATCGGTGAGTTAATGGCCGACTTATCAAGTACTCCCATGCTCATCAGGGTAGAACAAGAGTTCCATCGCCAGATAGATTTCTGTTCTTGAAAATCCTGCATGTGGGTATGCGTAGAGGTGTTTCTATGTAGCCATGGACATTATAGTCACCTTCCAATCGAAATCATGACATGAATAAATCCCACTTCGAGTGGGATGATCAATTCACGTGGCTAAAATTTGTGGGCCTACTCCAGTCATATTTTAATGATTTCGAATTGAATTGGTTTGACTCTTTCCCATGATTTCTACCCGATTTGTATTTTCCAGGCAATGGGACCATTAAGAAGCCTAAGTTTGACGAACAATCACGAACTGTGGTGAAAGTACTCAGTTGGATTTTAGTTGGATTATTTAAAGTGTTTTCCCATCTTGGGCTGATTTTGTATGAGACTGTAATCCGTTGGGAGGGTTGACTTTCATCTCAGGTGAATCATGAAAGCACTGCTATCTGATTTCGAATTGACCTGGTTTGACTCTTTCCCCATGGTCTCGGAGCTCCACGCCCAATCCTATGATTGCTCCCCGATGTGTATTTTCCAGGCAACAGAACCATTAAGAAGCCTAAGTTTGACGAATAATCATCAACTGTAGTGAAAATACCCAGTTGGATTTTAGTTGAATTACTGGATTGTTTGAAGTGTTTTCCCATCTTGGGCTAATTTTGTCTGAGACTGTAATCCACTGGGAGGGTTGACTTTCATCTCTAGTGAATCAGAAAAGCACTGTTTTCTGCTTAATGTTGCTCTGCCAACTGAGGATTTGCCATTAATAGGAGTTTTTTTTTTTTTCCCAGGTTGGATTCAAAGGGAGAATAAATGCAGCGGCCAAGGAGGCCTTGCTTGAGGAACCCCATGGCCGAGATCAGATTGAGTCAAATCTGCCCTTCGTTGAAGAGAAAGAGCACGGTGAAGCTGACGGTTCTGTCCAGGAGAAGACCCTCAAGAGGCCGGACAAGATCCTTCCTTGCCCTCGCTGCAACAGCCTGGACACCAAATTCTGCTACTACAACAACTACAACGTGAACCAGCCGAGGCACTTCTGCAAGAACTGCCAGAGGTACTGGACCGCCGGAGGGACGATGAGGAACGTCCCTGTCGGCGCCGGGAGGAGGAGGAGCAAGCCCTCGCCGCCGCCTGAGCTTGTTCCTAGACGGTTTCCTGCGTGGGGCAGCAGTCATGGAGCAGGTCTGGAACTGGGTCCTGCTGAGATGGCCTCCTCTGAATCAGGGGACTCTGTTCATGGCCTCGGAGATCAGCGGAGAGATTCTGAGATCAATCCCACTGCCGTTGGTGTACAGAATTGTGAAGAACCCTCAGAAAATGGGATGCGAGGTTCTTTCCCTAGAATTGGGCCTCTGCAACAGTCGCCATGGATGAGCCATTGGAGCAGCATGGGAAGCTCTGGTCTGCCGCTGCCGCCACTGCCACCTTCGGCCTCGGGGAGGTGCTCGTCTGAGATGAAATGCCGCCAGGAGAAGGATAATTCCAGTCCTTTAATGAGGAGCTCTGGTCCTCCGTTGTTCCACGACCCAGTCTCCTTGAGCGGGTTATCAAGCTGGGCCAGCTCGTCACAGCCTCCCGGATCTTCTTCTCTGGGGAAGCATTCAAGGGGGCCTGGTCTTGCAGGCCAAGAACAGGAGGGAATTCCCCTCTGGGGTCCTAAAACTCCGAGGGGTAGTGACCGCCATTACCCTCCTGGAGGTTCTTTGTGGGTCAACCCTGATGCGGCTGAAGCAATTGAAAAGGGGGATATTTCTTGAGCCTCCCACTCTACGGATGACGAGGTACGAGCCCTTTGAATCTGATGTTTTAGGAGAAACGAGCAGGAAAGATGCCATTTTTCTCTGCACTTAATCTGATATAGGCATGTGTTTCCTTTTTCAGATGAGGAAGCTGTCGGTAGGGTTGACTTTATAGGAGATACCCGAGTATAGAGAGAATCCCAGAAAGGGAGACTCTGGGATGGGCCTGGAATGGCCACAGCTGCAGAGGCTATTGTGCTCCTTGTTTTCTCTTGGTTTCCCAAAAAGTAGGCCTTTTTTTTTGTGGAGAAAATGTGGTGATTTTTCGATTCCGAGGTTGCTGTGCATAGTAGAAACCTTAGTTTGCAGAAAAAAATTGGTATGTATATATATTGGAAGAGCGATATTTATTGGTAATTTCAGGAATTCCCTCTCCGACTCCGACAGGAAGCAGCAGCAGCTACCGAAACCCGGCGAAGCGCCGCCAGTCCGGCCACTCCTCCGGCGGCGGCGGCGCCGAGCAGGACCCGACCGACTCTCTCCTCCGGACCGGCCTCCAGTGGCCACGCAGGCCCATCACGAGCCTCTCCTTCTCCAGCTCCCGCCGCCCAGTCCTCCTCAAGCTCTCCTTCCTGGCAGCGGCGGCGCTCGGCCGCCGCCGGCCGCGCCATCCGGCGACCGGCGGCGGCGGCGGCGGTACAGGCACCGGCACCGCCTCCAGGCCCATCAGCTTGGCAACTATCCCGGGCTCGCACCAGAGGACCCTCTCGCCGGCGACGACGGCGGTGCCGCCGCCGGCGAACCTCCTCCTCTCGCCCCCGGCGAGGAAGGAGGACCTGTACATGGCGTCCCTCCCGTCGAGGGAGAATCGCGGGTACTGGTCCAGAGCCCTCCTCGCCGACCGGAGGACGTCGGAGCTGTTGACGCAGGACATCCTCCGCCGCCGCTGGCGGTCCTCCTCCTCCTCCGCCGCCACCTTTGCCCTCCTCGCCGCCGCCTCCTCCATCTCCAGCCGCCGTATCATCTGCTCCAGCGTCATCGGAGGCTCGACGACCTCCCCCTGCTCCTCCTCCTCCTCCTCCGTCGCCGCCGCCGTCCCCTGCTGCTCCAGCGTCGTCGTGGAGGCGGCGCCGCTGCAGAAGTTCCTGATCCCTTTCTTCAGCTTTGACGAGAGGGAGTTCTTCAGGAGGAACAAGGACAGGTCTTTCATGGCGGCTCTTCCTCGAAGGAGACGACCTCCTCCTCCTTCCCCTCCCTGGTAAAGACCACCGGAAGAGAGGGAGAGACAGAGAGAGAGACAGAGAGAGAGAGAGAGGGGGGGGCGGCGGCGTGCGGCGTGAAGGAAGTGAATGCCGGGGGGCGCCGCCCCATCGCCGGCTCGTGACCGGCGAAGGGGGAAGAAAGAGAGCAGCGGCGGGGTCACGGCGCGGCGGCTGGGGGTCATTGAAAGAAGCCTGCGCCTGGTCTCACTCACGTCTTCCACGTGGTAGTAATTAAATATTATTATTTTTACCGGTATAGTAAAATTGACTACACTATTTGAATTATTAGTTTTATTTCGTCACTGGTATTTATAATTAAGTTTAACTATAAATAAAATACAAGGAACCAAAACTTATAGTTAAGAACAATCATTACAGAATACATGAAAATTATATCAAAGAAATATATATACATATATTTTCATATATTATATTTTTTATCCATCAATTAAAATAGAGTTTATACATGATGTACATTTCAAATATATATATATATTTAATTAATAATTTATGTAATTAAAAATATGTAGCGATTTTTTTTAATAACTGCCTTATGATATTAACTAAAAATAAAAATGTTAGTAGTCGTAGAATCCGTATGGATTACTCGGGCCGGTTCCGGCCGACGGGTCGGATCTGGGGAACTACGAGCCCGGCCCCGGAGTTGCAGGCTACGGGGTCAGATTAGTGTAATTAACGTCGCAGTGACACCTGCGACGAACTATATATAATTGGATCTTGCACATGATTTGTGCGCGATTGGTTGAGCCGCCATTTCTCGTGTACAGGTAGAAACCCTAGAACTCCTGAAGTCCTGGTTCATAGAGTTCTACTTTGGTTTCTGGCGAATAGGCTGCGTTTTTCCGATCGTAGATTGAGTTCGTATTGCAATTATTATGCGCATTGGCCTCAGGCACATTATGGAATCGGATTTTACGATGCTGGACGTCGCTTTGGGGTTTGTTCCGGCATTTGCATTTACGGCCTTTATGTCCTTAGTGTGCTTGCTTATGTGATAATTCTTGCGTAATTATCTGTAGGTTTTTCTCCGACTTGCACCGTGTTCCCTTGCTGAAACATTGTGTCTAGATTTATGTTTTTTTGAAAACCTCGGGTGCAATTGTGTCCGCATGATGTGCACTGAAGTGTACTATCGACCTTGTATATCGGGCTAGACCCCGATCCTTGAAAAAAGGAAGCCATTCTTTTAGTAGTTAAAACTTCCAATTGAGAACTGATTAAGAGACTGTGCTGTATGATGCTGCACCGATTATTTCAGAGTTGTCTTGTAGATGCTTCTTTTGATTTTGCACGAATTACTCCACGGGATCTGATTCCTCGGGTTCATGGTTGTATTTGAGTTGCACACGTACTGAGGCTCCATAACATTCTAGTTGTTTGGTTGCTTAATCTCAATGTGCTATATAAAGCTTGGAATGGTCTTTGCAGCCTAATTTCACTAGATTTCCGCTGCTTGTTCTTTCCCAATATATTTATTTGCTTGAAGTTATCATGGGACATTGCTGTTTTCAAGCTTTTTCCTGACTTCCCTCCAACTTGTGTAGGCAAAGAAGATTGAAGAGGGGTTGGAAGTTAGCCATGGTTCTCAAGTAAGTATTCCCAAGACTTGCTTCACATGGGGATCATTTTTCTGGGGTATGTTCGGGCTACTCGTCTGAGATTGGCCTGGCCAGGTCGCCCTGGTAAAATTTTGGACGTGTACCAGATCCACGATAGTGACGCCCACATCTGGTGGAGTGGAAGGAACTTAAAAACGTGTCATCTCAGATAAACCCATGACACGAGCACATTGAGCTTGCCTAAAGCTCAGGGTTTATTCTTTGGATGCACAGGGTGGGTGTGTAGATGATGATTGTTTCATTTCTATTTTTGTTAGTCTAGTTCTGATGAAGATAAATATGCAGACCTTTATTTAGATGACATCTGTGCCGTTATGTGATTATATAAAGAGGTTACTTCTTATGGTTGCCTTCTTGTTTTCATCGCAAACAAACAATAAATAAGGGAATGCATTCTCTCTGTGCAGCATCGGATTCTTGGTACGATCTTTTAGATAAGGGAAGCGTGGGGATTGTTCTATTATAAAAAGTGCTCAGCTGGTCATGCTATTGATGATGACGACGGTCTTACAATAGTTTCCTTTTTGACTTGCAGAACAGAGTCGTGTCGTTTTAGTGGTGCGAATATATACCCTAGAAAGGGTATTAGATTTGCGTGTGCTGATTCTCAGGTAGACTAATGAGGTCCTTCACCGGGTAAAACTGAGTAATATTCGAATTTTACTTTAGCTTGACATCTACATGATGGTTTTTGCTTTCTGGTCTTCCTTTTTTCTGACTCAAAATGCAAACGGTATCTCCACAACCGTCTCAGGCCTGCCAAGCTTACCTTCACGGCACTGTACAGATAACAACACAAGAAGGTAGCATGCCTCTTCACGTTTCTTGGGCCTTTACCATATCTTATTTGGTTTTGTGCGTAATAAGTCATGGAAAATAATGGAGATTTTAGTTCTTCACACAGTTCACAGCTTCTTTTTTCTATTTATTTTGATCAATGTTGTTCTGATGCAACTCTTAGTAGCTGTCTCCTTTCCCCATTTCCCTTTACCAGAATCCCATGTCTTTCTGTCAGGTTTGAGTCCTCAAGAGTTGTTGTCTTGACAAACTTGTAGGACATCCATGTGGAAGCTCTACGGTATGATCTTGGTATTCTCTTCCATTCAGCTAGATGATGCATCAATATCCTGAGCTTCTTTATTTTCTTCTCTTGTATTTCCCCCCTAATCTTTGGATTCTATCTCATCTAACATGAGTTCCACCGTTTTATTCACATTGACAAGGAATGCTCGACGACACTTCCTCTGAACTCTCTCATCCTTCTCTTCTTTTCAGCTGGATTAGTGAGGGTGACTAAGACTAATGCCATGATGAACATTTTTTATCTTCTTGAGATTCTTTAGATTTTCATTCTTTTCTACTTTCCCAGAATGAAAGAGTTCGATCTAATCAAACGTGGGTTCCAGCCAATTGTTCAGATTGACTTCAGTGGTCTTTCTCATTTCCATAATTGGTGATGAATGCCCAATGATGATTGCTCAGAATCCTCCATATCATGCTTTGTTTCTATATGCACGTATATGTGTTGAGATATGTGCATCTGTTGTTGTCTTCCCCATTGGCAGCGAGATCAAGGAGAGGATTAAGAAGGCCAAGGACGATAAGAAGGCAAAGAAAGCCGAGCTGAATGGCCAAGCCTCAGAAACGCGAACCAAGGGAAGCCGGTCGCCTGCTTGGTGGAGGTGGAGGGAAGTGTTGACCAAGGCCAATCACCCCCCTCTTCTCTCTCTCTCTCTCTCTCTCTGTGTTTTCCCCATGGTTTCCTCAGACCCAGGGATGAGAGAGAGAGAAACCTTGGCGGAGGTGGAGGGAAGCTTTGAGCTGGGCCAATCTCTCTCTCTCTCCCCCCTCGTTTCCTGGATTCAACGAGGTTTATTTCCTCATGTTTTCCTCAGGCCCAGGGTAGGGGAGGGAGGGGAGAGAGAGAGAGGGAGATGATGAATTTTAGGGCCCATTAAGTAACGGGTCAGATTGAGCAGGACTTAATTTTACATGCCCGTTAATACCTTCGGAGCTTACTTACATAAATAATAAGATATGTTTACTGAAAAGATTTTTTTATTATAGTTAATTGATGGTTGAGAAACCTTTATTGAAAATTGTCGTCAGATTGAACCGGTTCGTCTCATGGATATGGTTTTTTTAATATATATATATATATATATATATTTACGGTGTAAGGCTAAGATATTGATCAGGACTTAATTTTACAGGCCCAATAATATCATCGCCCGCAAGTAAATTTATTTACACAAATAATGACTTGTTTTGCCGAAAATATATTTTATTTTAATGCATTTATTATAGAGGAAATTTTCATTGAAAATATTTCATCAGATTCGACCGGTGATCTCTTGGATTATGAAAATCGGGTTGGTTTTTTATAAAGTACAGTATAAGGTTAAATGGAATTGTCGGATCCAGATCCTCCTGGGTCGTGGGTCTTTGGAGCCAGTAGAGACCTGATATCGGATCCACTGGGGTTCTCAGGGGGCTGTGGAGGTGACGCCACATGTACGGGGAAATTCCGAAATTGCCATCGTCTTGTCCATTGAAGAGAGGAAGCCTCCGTTTGCTGCTTCCCGTCCGTCCGTAGCGGTTAGGGGAGATTCCGATCCCGCGGCTGGGGGGCTGAGGTGAGGGGCGACGTGTGCCTCGGCTCCAGGTAATATCTGGATCGGTATCCGTTCACATCTCCTTGCCGATTCCTGCACAGTCCAGCGAATCTGTCGCTCCCCAATCGCTTAAAACTGGTCGATCGCAAACCCCCCCGGTTTCTGGATGGATGATTGCTTTTTTTCCCTCGATCAATTTTGCGAGTTTGGTTTCAGGATTTTCCCCTAAATTTGGGAAACTGGTGGCCTCGTTTTGTTCTATCCGTGGGATACGGCATTTAGGCTTTTTTTTGTGCCCGTTTTTCTTTTTTCCAGTTGTGCCACCCAAATCCTTCTGCCACGATGATTCACGACGATTTCTCGTTGAAGATTTCCATCCCCCAAAGTATAGTCTGTTCTCTGACTATTCTTTCCGTCCTCCTGAGTGGGCCATTACACGGCTGATAAATTTCCCTTTATGGAGTGATTCTGTCGCCTTCGTTTATGCGTATTTCTCTTTAATCTGTTTAGGTTGAAATGGAGGGACTTAAAGCGGCTCTGTTTGTAGCCGTATTTCTGGCGAATCAGTTAGCTCATGGATTATCGTCGCCCGCGACAGTTCCAGCTTTCTTGTGGTCTCCTCACAATTACATGTGCGGTCCCTTCTCTTTTTTGACTTGGATATTTGAGGATAATACCCAAGCAGATGGATTGAATCGCTGTCTTATCTTATAGTAGTTTTATTGTTATCATTGTGAGTTTTGTTCCCTTCTAACACAGCTTAGTTGTCTCTTTGATCTCTTTCCCTTTACATTTATGAGGTTTGTAAATATGGTGACCACAGTGTCTGAAATAAGTAAGGAAACTAATGAAGTTACAGTAGAAAATCATGGCTGCCATAACAAAAGGCTCCAAAAATATATCTTAAGGAACATCTGGGTTTAATGAACGTGATCACGATATTGGCTGGACTTTATACCGTTCACCACCAACTCTGGGATGGTAACCGACCAAATGAAGTTCTCGATTGACACAGCATGATACCTTATCGAAAATGCATCCACTATTTTTGTGTTTTATGTAAATAACCGTGTGGTTAATGTGCATTATTTTGAGTATTCTTAACTAAAAATCATCGATGATTGTGCTTGTAGCTCTCTAGATATTTGCTTCCTTCTTCTAGTGGGTGATCTTTGATCTATTGACTAAATGGTTTATGGTCTGGAATATTTGCTGAGCGGATGTTGGGTTGTTTCAGAGACCCTCTTAGATTCCTGGCCTAAATACTGCTACAGAGATTTAGATTTTCGCCGTTTGTAAACTTGGCAAGCATTATGCCTAAATGCTTCTGAGTATCAGTGGCTACTACAGAGATTTAGATTTTGACGCATAGTAAATGTGGCAGATGCTAAACGTTATTTTAATGGCTTGAGGAATGTTTTTGTTAGATAATTATCAAAGCATTTAATTTATGGCCCTAGTGCCTGTAATTGTCTTAAGTAATAAAGTTCATTTTCAGCTTCATAGCCTAAATGTCGGGCATATTCTTGCAACAGGCTTTAGAAGCTCTTAGGGGAAAGTAGGTCTTATGCATTGAGTATTATTGCACTTCTGGATGGTTAGTTTGATTCAGTTGTGGATGACATAAATTTTTTGTGGACAAGGCCTTTTCCACGGAGTGGTTCCTGGTTTTTCATGCACATTTGTTGATTTTTTATTTATTTTTCATGTTTTTTCGTTTTACGTCTTAAATGATTCTCCATTGTTTCAGAGGTGTTATGTACTTTATTTACCATTCATTTTCTGGTGGTGAAGAACCCATTATATGTATATTACATGTGGGAAAGCGAGAAAAAATTCCATTATGCATATTATTGATGGATCCTTTAGGTAGGATCTTTAAAGGGACATGGAAATCTGTGAATCATCACGTACATTATTTGTGGAAGGGTACCTAAGGTTCACTGAATCTTTTTGTTCTTCTTCTAGCCAAAAAGATATATCTTACTGCAAATTCCTGCTAGCCCATGTTTGAACTGGTTTTTTCACATCAAGTCTTAAATCTCTCCCAAACCATATTCATAGAGATTTTATGTCTGCACAAAAGACACTGCTATTCAGTACTCCAACCAAGATGAAGACTATCATGTTTACAGGACGTTTTCCTTCCTTTTTATAGCTCAACTTGGTATACTCAAAAGAAGCAGTCATTTCATCTACCGGATTTACATTCATTCGTTACTGTTTGAGACCGGTATTATTTATGGTATCGTCTTACTCGTTCTTGCTTGTGTTATTGTGCTAAATTCCAGTTGAAACGAGGGAGTGCAATTTATCTTGAAAAGAAAACGGCGAAAACCTGAAATTTGAAATTCCACTCCGTGTACATGTTCTAGTATAAGTTTTTCAAATTGTTCATTCGTTCAAACAGATATCTTCTGTCAATCAGCGTTCTTCTTCTTCTTCCTATTATTATTATTATTATTATTATTTTACCATGAGGCATCTTAGTACATTTGGTTGTACACCCACTGTTATCTTACCAAACGCATCTGTATACTTGTACTTAATGGGCCTTCTGACAACTGGTAATAGGTTGGAGAGCTGATGACATGCATTGATCCACTGTTTTCTGCAAAGTCACGCATTATCTTGGAATCTATTTTCAGAATAACATGGGATTATGAAAAATCATGTTTCTTGTGATACAAGCATTGTTGGTTTTGATTCCTGGTTTACATTTACTTACATTTATTGGTATTCTTATTTCAATAATAAAAACCTAAACTTAAAATCTCAATTTGTCGTAGAAACTATGCTCTCCAAGTTACCTATCACTATGGGGAATGATGTTTCTTATGATACAAAGTTTGTTGCTTCGAATGACTTGTTTACATGTATATAAACATATGTAAATATACACATACGTGTATGGATTGATACTCCCCTCCGAATATAGAATCTCAGTGTGATTTAAAATTACGTGGAATAATGATTAGTGATGTTTCTTATGACACAAGTTTCTAGTTGTTTTAAATGCCTGATTTACATATATTTGCGAGTAATGTTTTTCTTATTCCAATATTGAAACTTTTACCAAAATCTCATTTTGTCATGTCAGAGGATCGCAATCTGGGGTGAAAGAAGTCGTTCGCTACTCTAGGATCTCCCCAAAGGAGTTAACTGAATCAGTTCTCTCCGAAGGAAGTTGGTCAAACTTATTGGTATATTTCATCCATGGATTATCTGTAACTTAACTAAAGTGGTCCATTATTTTCTTTCTTTCTTTACATATTTAAGTTGTGCAAGCAGTCAGAATGGTAATTTTCTCTAACAACGGGGTACCTTCCTTTAGTGTTCTGCGGAAAATCTTCAAGATGATGTGGATATTGCGCTTGTTTTTATTGGGGGAAAGGTAAGGCAGCCTTTAGATTATTAGCTTCTCAATAATCTGCAGACATGCATACATGTATCATCCTACTATAGCTGGAATTTTCTTCTTACGATGCTGAACCTTCATCCTTCAGTTAAGAACTTCTGACATTTCTCGAAGTACATCAGACCCATCTCTTGTGGACTCACTGAAGGTAAACCATCAAACTCTCTCTGCATGCCGCTTATTTGTTCCATTGCCTCTCCCAATATTCAACTTTTATTTTCGGGCTTACAAACTTTGTGTGTGTCTGTATCTCCTAACAGCTTGCTTTCACTCGCTCCAATGTCTCAATGGCATTCCCGTACGTTTCTGCATTAGATGAGGGAAAGGTACTGGAGACCTCTTTAGTTTCAGGGCTCACTGAGTTCTGTGGCCACGGACTGGGAGTGAACCGTGTTGCATACTTGGACTCATGCTCTATTGATAGGACAGATTTTACAAAGCTTCAAGGGCTCGACTCACTTCATGTAATCAAGTTCCTGTTATTCATTTCCATCATTCTATCTTTTCAAGTCAAAGCTTGACAACCTGATGGTGATTATGAACAGGAACATCTGAGCTCCAAGATGGAATCGCCCACGAGTGTAAAGACAGACCTGGTGGTTTTCTGCAGTGGAGGGGCCGAGCAAGTGGAAAATTCTCAATCAGATGGTATATTCTGTTCTAAATCTGGTTTGGTTCCTTTATACAGAGTGAACGTTCATTGTATTTTGCGTGATGGGATCTGCAGGGGAGATACTCTCTGAACTTATCACTTCTCTTGAGCAATTGGGTGCCAAGTACTCAGTCCTCTATGTTTCGGACCCACATAGAGCAGGCCAACCTTCTCCATATCCGTCACTGGGGAGGTTCCTCGCAGAAGGAGCTGGTCAGAATGGGTCGGCCAGCCTAGCTTTCTGTGATGGTGTCTGCCAAATCAAGTCATCACTTCTGGAGGGCCTCTTTGTCGTATGTGTCTCGAACTTGACTCGACACATCTTTCTGGTCTACTGATGATCACATTCTGATGCATCTTGTTCATTGTTTTAGGGGGTTGTTCTTCTAATCATACTAATTTCCGGGCTCTGCTGCATGATGGGAATTGACACACCATCGCGGTTCGAGACATCCCAAGAGTCGTGATGAAGGAAGGTGACACTTTCCTTATATGGCATGTGAGAAGTCTACTTCCTGTTCTTGATAACTGCAGTCATATTTATGTTTATCTCAGTAGTTTTGGGGAGGAAGAAAAGTAAGGAGGGCTTGATCTTCTGTAATAAATCTTGATCCTCCGAGCCATTTTATGATTAGCTTTGGTAATTTAATTGTATATTTTTTTTTACGTTCATGCATCTCGATGTAGCTGGATTCTGTTGGTGTCGTCCTATTTCTCTCGATTTATATTTTACTTAAACTAGAGTTGGAATACCTACTCCCGATTGGGCCTTCCCAGGTTCCCTTCTTTTGCTGCCTGAATGCAGGAGACCGTGTGAATCGTCTCAAATTCAGCAGCATTAGAGATAGATAGAGAGATAGGTAGGTAGGTAGGTAGGGGATTTGATACGATCTAATCTGGAACTCCTTGGACCCAATGGCTTATGTTCGATTACTTTCCACTCGAGTAGGAGCATTTATGTCAAAATGAGGAGCACTCAATGGGTTATTCCTCAAATCTTTTTCTGTGAAAGTATAAATCTTATGATCTATTTCAATATCTTGATTCTCTCATGAGAAACTAGCTTTTCTTTAAAATAAGGAAATTCATTTTTATAAAAGCGAAAAGTGTACAACCTCAGGCATCAAACCTTGATCCATCCTGCTAGAAGGATCACTTCATCATTTCTTGTTGATCTATAGGGTGATGCTAAATCAGCAAGTTCTATTGTCCATAATTTACATCTATGAAGGATAAATGCCCTTCTATACTCTTTTCCCCCCCCATTTTTATCACATTCCTTCCTTTCCAGATCTCCCATGGTAAGCATGCGAAAGTGACTCTCCGTGTGATCTCTGCCTTTGTTTCTCTTTGTTTTCCTCATGAGAAAGAACTCAACCATTCTTTTAGTGTTCTGGCAGCTTGATCATGAAGGTCTTCCACTTATTTAAGAACCAGGACCAGCAGCTGGTCGCCCACTTATCTTTTATCTTGCTCCTGATGAATAGGACAACTTGGGTGCCATAGACACACGCATTGAAAGTTGGCAACGTATGTCAAGGTTCTTCAAACAAAATTTTTCAGTCCTGTGTTATTGACACGCAAATATGAGTCATAACCCTGTGTTATGCTTCAACAACGAATCTGATAAAGATATATTCTCTTGTTTTTCCGAGATTTTTTTTTTTTTTTTTTACCTATGCAGATGTAATAACGAATGATAGGCTGCTTAACTATCTTAGATCATACATAATCTGTGAAGTATACAGAACCTCTTTTTAATACATTGTTGTCTCCTTACAGAAGATTCACAAATAACCTCCTTTTTTTTTAATACTGATTTTTCATAAATTGATTAATCACTCAGACAATAAATGTCGTATTAGTCAATTGACAATAAAATAAATAAAATAAATAAAATAATCAAAAAATAATTTGTATCCAAGTCTGTTACTAGAGATCTCTTCATCCTTTGATTATATTTCACATGTTGGTTCTGTAGTGACGTTTGGAATCTTTTCATTAGTTCATAGCATACGTTCTAGTGTATCCTTTTGAATCAGGTAAAACATTAGAATGATGAATATATACACCGTGTTAATATTTGATTGTGAAAACCCATTGGTGAGAGACAACATCAACACTCTGTTTGTGGTGGAACCGACTCCCTAGTGCCATGGGATCTCTTCCTCCATGTTAGTGTCGTATGTTGGAGGCTCCACAGCTTCTTCATAACTCCTTAAGTATAGACTTGTCACATCAAGGCCAACAGTACAAAAATTAATGGCAAAAAATGAAAATTATCTGTACACTTTGGAGTTGATGTAGTGATGATTACCCTATGATGGATATAGAGTCATCTCAAACAAGGTAGCATTAATATTGTACAATCTGACTCACACTTTTTCCATGCTATCTATCATAAATTTAACTAAGAATTCCGTGAATTTTCTCTCTCATCAGACACCCCTAATGTAACTTTTTTACTAACCATAATCCTCCATGGTATTTAATTGTAATTCCTAACTAAGCCATTACGGGATATTGTAAAGGTTTGTAATTCTTAGTGCTAAGTTAATGAAGAGATGGATATCCTCATTCTCTCCTTTCCCTCTCTCTCTCTCTCTCTCTCTCTCTCTCTCTCTCTCTCTCTCTCTCTCTATCTCTCTATCTATATATATATATATATCTTTCTCTCTCTCTCCCTTCGCTCCAATTCTACTTCCTCTCTCTCCTTGCCCTCTCTCTCTCTCTATATATATATATGATGGATATCTCTCTATGTATATGCTCGAATCCACCTCTACTTGTTTGTGTGCGTTTGGGCCTTATATTGCCACTAGTTTACCTACACCTGCATCCTACATTAATCCACACGTGTGTCCATGGCTGATAAGATCCTCTTCACATCCTCCATTTCTTTTCACATGGTAGCATGTTTATGTAATACTCGGTATTTTATTAATGGGGTCGAGCATGTTCATGAAGAATCTAAATTTTAAATGTTCTCATGACCGGCTTTCTTCATTAAGTATTAATGAGATGACCAAATTCTTATATAATCATACATGGTGTTAATTTTTGTGTCATGTCCCCTATCACATTTAGCATTATGTCACCTTAAAATGATATAAGAGCATGCATGTGAAGGATATTGATATGAGAAACAGCCATAAGGATATTGATGTTAGAAGTCATGATGAAATTGAGTATCATCCTATGAGGGCATGGAATATATATCATCCTTGGAATGAAATAAGTAACAAGAATGATGAGAGAGCTTTTAATGGTTAACATACAATATGAAATCAGAGGGATCTTGCTTTAAAACCATGTTAAAACGGTTTACAAGGGTTCAAAGTTGTGGTTTTCCTACTCTTCTATTCTATTCTATTCTAGAGAGAGAGAGAGAGAGCACGTTTGGATCTCAAACCTAATTACATCAACTAAAGCTAATGAAATATGTTACCAGTAACTTAGTAAAATTTATGTGAAAGAGTTAACAAGTGCAATTATGAATTTGATAATTTTACCCATCTTCCATTCATGGATCTTTTAATGAAGATTTTGAATGTTTTCCTTTATCGATTAGGTAAATAACCCCCACCTATCTGAAGTTGCTAAAAATATCATCTTTCTTGCTAATACAAATTATAAAAATATGAAAAACATTACCATATTTAAGAACATACAAATTCTTTATTTAGTAATAAATAAATAAAGATGCGGTTACTCCCTAAGGCGACAATCTCTTCATTCCAAAGAGCTAACTCAGATTTATCTTTACTATCTCAATGTCCCTTTTGAAATCTGACATATTATTATACTTGGGGGATTGATGAGTCTATCCATTACTTATCCTTGCCTAGTATCATTTTTACCTACATGTCTATTTCTAGTTGCCATACCACATGAGCTCCTCTTTCTTGCCTTTAACATGGCAATTAGTCCCAACTCACCCCACTAACCTAGTAGCCCTATTTCTAGTTGCCATGCTACAAGCTCTCAACAGTGGCCCCTTGTATCACTTGATCTGAGTCTACAGTTTACGCTCCAAAACTGTTGGACTAGGGACACGAGGCATTCTAGTACACATGAGTCCAGGCCTTTGTGTGAAAAATAGCATTGTTTTCCTTTGGGAACAGATTAGGTAGAGAAGATGACCCCTAAAATGATTTCAAATATATTAAAATAAAGATAATTATTTAAAATATATTTGAGGTTGTTAAGATATCTTCTTGGGTTGGTGAAATGAGCTGGTCATTGCGTTCAATAAACACGAGCTTCATATTTTCTTAATTTTTCTTCTGGCATCGGAATTGGTATTTTATGAGATCACCGACACGAGAGCTATTTTAAAAATGCAGAACGAACAGGCCCGAGTGAGGGGCACGTGCGATTTTTTTGCCCAGATCTCCGATTGCGTCACGGGATAGACTTGCCATTGCGGCTCGTGCACGTGATCCACGTTGACCCGGGGGAGGGGAGGTGTACAGGTGGGGCAAACAAGTCTAATAATTAAATGAATTGGAATTTATAATAATATTGACCTCCATTAAAAAAATAATTATTTCAGTTACGAATGAAAACTGCCCGGGTAATTAATTAAAGTCACGCCCTTCTCCTTCTCAAGTGAAGATCCGCTAGACCGCTTGTGGCACCTGGCTTCCTCTCTCTCTCTCTCTACTATACGCTTCTTACCTCCCCACACTGTCCTACAGAACTATTGTCGTTGCATATGTCAATAGTCATAAATTGATCTTCTAGGTAGTGTTTAGTTAGCTCAATCCCTTTTATATTGCTCCTTTAAAGAAGAATGTCATCAATATGTAAAATAATAATAATTCTGAATTAGTTTACTAAAAAAAAAAAAAAAACAACCAGTGTGACTTCTAGAAAAACCGAACTAGATTGCGTTGTTTATGGGATTTGTTGAAGACCATCCACTGTAATTCTTAAGCTTGTGGACATGAGAGGAGTCCCTTTGAACATCATACTTGGCAGGTTCCTCCACCTATACTTGTTTAAGTTCTCCATGGAAGAAGTCATTTTTTTTTAAAGTCCAATTGATATATTGACCAATTGGATAACATAACTTATATATACATAATTTGAGCCATTGAAGAATCTTTTCAGTATTTCATAGCGCTCATTAGAGTGTATCCTTTTGAATCATGTAAAACATTGGAATGATGAATATAGACACCATGTTAATATTTGATTGTGAATACCCATTGATGAGAGACAACGGCAACCTCTGCTTGTGGTGGAACTGGCTCCCTGGTGCCACGAGAACGAAGGGCATAATATCTCTTCCTCCATGTCAGTGTGGTAGGTCGAAAGCTCCAGGGCTTCTTTACATCTATTGAGTATAAAGACATGACACATCAAGGTCAACAATTAAAAGTAAGAGAAAAAAACGCAAAATAGATGTAATGAGAGATAAGCTATTTAGAGGTATCGACAGGTGAGTTAAGGTTACAAGATGATGAAGTCGAAGGGTCTGTAGATGTAAGAGGGCGATGAGCAGAATGCATGAGAGCAGGCTCGTCTTAGGAGGGGGAGAGAGAATATAATGAGGTTATGGAACGAGAAAGTACTTTGGAGTTAATGTAATGATGGCCCTATGATGGATATAGAGTCATCTCAAGGAAGGTAACATTAATATTGTATAATCTGACTATTCATGCTTTTCCGCTACCATTTATCATAAATTTAACGAAGAATTTCGTGATTTTGATATCTCATGGGCACCCCTACTCTTAACTTTTTTAATACCCATAATCGTCCATGGTATTTTGTTTTAATTCCTTGCTAAGCCATTACGTGTAAGGACTTGTAATTCTTAGTTCTAAGTTAATGAAGGGATGAATGGAAACTAAGGTTATGAGCAACTTGCAGCTGAAAGATAGACTCAGGTGAGAGGGCATGATCAAACTATGGCGAGAAGCCTTATATCCTCTTTCTCTCATTGCCCTATCTCTCTCTCTCTCTCTCTCACACACACACACACACTCTCTCTCTCTCCACATTCGCTCCAATTCTACTTCCTCTTCGATGCTCTAATCCACCTTATCTCTATTCGTTTGTGTGCATTTGGGCCTATTATTGCCACTACCTACACCTGTACCCTACATTCACCCACACGTGTGTCAATGGCTGATATGGTCCTCTTCACATCCTCTATTCCTTTTCATAGAGTAGCATGTTCAAACAATACTCCGTAGTTTATTAATGAAGTGAGCGTATTCATGAGAAATCTAATTTTTACATGTTTCTCATGTCTGACTTTCTTGATTAATTATCAATGAGACGACCAAATTCTTGTATACTCATAGCATGGTGTCAATTTTTGTGTTCTCCCCATCACGTTAAGTATTATGTCACCTCAAAAGGATATAAGAACATGCATGTGAAGGATTTTGGTTCGAGAAACACCTGAAAAGATTACAAGCTTTCATTATGCAATCTATTTTCATGATGTTTAGACGTTGTGACAAAATTTGACTATCATCTTACAAGGATATGGAAAATATCTCATCTTTGGAATGAAATGAGTGAGAAGAATGATGAGAGAGCTTTTAGTGGTGAACCTACGATATGAAATCAGAGGGTTCTTGCTTTAAAAACATCATAAAAGTGTTAATTAGAGTTAAAAGTAGGGGTTTTCCTACTCTTTTCATCTAGTGTGTGTGTGTGTGTGTGAGAGAGAGAGAGGAGTGAGGGAGAGAGCAACTTGGGTCTCCTCAAACCTAAGTACATCAAGTACTGAAGCTAATGAAATATGTTACAAGTAACTTAAGCAAAAATTCTACAAACTAAATAAGAAGTTAAGTATGAATGAGATTATATTAAACCACCTTCCATACGTGGATTTTTAGTAAAGATTTTCAATATTTTCCTTAGTCAATTAGCTCAATAAATTCCAACTAGGTAATGTTGGCAAAAAGATCATCTTTCGTGTTAATTAAAATGATAAAAATGTCAAAAATAGGAATATATTTAAGATCTACTAACTTTATGTTTAATAATAAAAAAGGCAGTTACTCCCTAAGTTTGATTGCACTATCCCAATGGCTAGTTTGAAGTCTAACATGCATTATTATACTTAGGGTATTGAGCTAGAAGTCCATTTCTAGTTGTCATACCACATGAACTCCTCTTCTCTTTACGATAGCAATGAGCCCCAACTCATCCCCACTAACCTAGAAGCCTATTTTCAGTTGCCATACCACACAAGCTCTCTACAATGGCCTGTTGCATTGCATGGCAGCCACCCTTCCCCAATCACCTAATCTTGGACACATTTAGGCTCCACAATTGCTGGATTAGAGACGAGTCTTTCTAGTAGAGATTAGTCTGACCGTTTGTGTGAAGTATTATTTTCACTGGGAACTGATTAGTTAGAGAAGATGACCTCTAAAATAATTTCAAATATATTGAAATATAAATAACTCTTTAAAATATATTTTAATTTATTAAAATATTTCGGGTTGGTGAAAGGAGCTAATCATTTCTTTCGAAAAACACAAGGTTTTTTATATTTTATTTTTATTGTGACATCGGAATTTGTATTTTATGAGATTAACGACACGAGCTTTATTTTTAAAAAACGCAGAACGAACAGGTCCAAGTGAGGGGGACGTGAGACTCTAGGACCAGATCTCCGATTGCGTCACGGGATAGACTTGCTCATGGCGGCTCGCGCACGTGACCAACGTTGACCGGGAGGGGGGAGGCGTTCAGGTGGCACAAAAGGTCTAATAATTAAATACATTGGAATTAATAATAATAGCGAGTTCCATTAAAAAACTAATTATTTTAGTCACGAGTGAAAATGGCTTGGGTGATTAAAGTCGTGGCCTCCCTCTCAAGCGAAGATCCGCCATGTGGCACCTGGCTTTCTCTCTCTACTAGATCTCTTCTGACCATGATGAGGCAGCGTCTAGACACCCCACCGACACGTCACAGCTTGAATATAACACTCTCTCTCTCTCTCATATGGGCCGGTTCAAACAAGAGTGTGCTTCCGGGGGGGTTTTCTTTTAGGCTCGAAACGACTTCACGGCCGCCTTCTCGTCAAGTTTGTATCTTTTAATGGTAAGAAGACAAACGAAATGGTGGCCTGGACCGCTGCCATGGTCAGTCTAATCCGATCGTCCCGGTTGGCTTCCTCGTCTCTTGGCCATCTTATCCACCTGGTCCATCCCAGCGTGGGCCCACTGCGCCCGTCTCCGTTCACAGAGCCCCCCCCAATGATTAATGACGAGAATTTGCGATAATAATGTCGGTGACAGTTAGTAGTCGAGGAGGATGATTATGAGGCTATGGTTCATAATATTCACAGATTAAAAATTTCCAAGGTCATCTCCCCACGGGGGGCTTCTTTTCGATTTCATCGAAGAAGTTCCAGGTGAGAGTTGAGCAGCCTGTGCTGGTTACATGGGAGAGAGGTGGCGTCTTCGCCGTCCCCGGCGCCGGTGCAGTGGCCGTCGTACCGGTCGAAGGCGGCGGCGGTGGGGCCGCCTTGGTCGGCCGCTGTTCTCTGACGCTTCGGAGGGGACTCCTCCGCTGTCAGAAGAGAGAAGATGCCGCCACCGTCCAAGTACTGGTCCAGCTCGGGGGCCCTCATATCGGAGGGGTTCTCGTGGAGCAGCCGCGCGAGCGCGGAGAAGTCGGCGTCGTTGAACAGGTCGCTCAGGGAGGCGTTCTTCGGCAGGCGGCCGCCGCCGCCGCCGCCGCTGTGGCTCGGTGGGAAGTAGGTGTCCTCCACGGTGGAGGCCTCCTGATCTCGATCAGACGGCAAGCTCGGGTGCTGGTTGTTTGACTTCTTGTAGATCCGGCACAACACCCAGTCGTCCAACTGCAAAGAATACAGCGTCAGCACTCTCATGATCAAAAAGAAAGAAGACGACAATCAGATCGTTCGTCTTTCGTTGACGAAGAAGGTAAAAGAGTGTAACTTCGATTTCTCACCCTCATGGAGGAGTCGCGGGGCCGCTTGAGCCCGCCATGGTGGCGGCCGCCGGCGCCGTCGACGAGGCGGTATTCGTGCATAATCCAGTCGGTCTTGATCCCCTTGGGCGGCCGTCCCTGGTAGAAAACCAGCGCCTTCTTCACCCCGATGTTCTCCCTCCTGGAGGCACCGCCGTCGGCTACAATCGGCTTGTCGGTGCCGGTGGCCTTCCAGTAGCCTGACGCCGCCGCCCGGTTGGGCCGCACGCCGTTGGGGTACTTCCGGTCCCTCGGACTGAAGAAGTACCACTCCTTGTCCCCAAACATCGCCTTCGCTGCACGAACCCACCACAGCGCCGCCGCAACGGTCGGGTCAAAGAAACCAGGAGAAGGAGAAAGAAAAGAAACGACTTGTGGCTGGATGGAATCCTTCTCTCACCAGGGAGTTCCCAGGGATCGAACTTGTAGATGTCAACTTCCGCGATGATGGAGACGGGGCAGGGGAGAGAGGTCGCCTGGTTCCTGAGGTAGTGCTGGATGAGCTCCTCGTCCGTCGGGTGGAAGCGGAATCCTGGTGGCAGCAGCGTCTCCGGGTTCGCCATGGCTCAGAGCTTGGTGGCGCTGCCGATCATGCTGCGGTGGTCGACCCCCCAGTAGCGGTGGTGGAAGCGGCGGCGCCGCCGGTGGAGGAGGAGGAAGAAGAAGAAGAAAAGGAAGAGAAAGGGGAAGGATTGAAAGCTTTGGGGACGAAATGGTGCACTGGTTTTATGGCTTCGGATTTTTTGTCGTCTAATGGCGGCGTGGGCCCAACTTAATGAGAATTTTAGCAAAACGACAAAGGACAAAATAACGCATATCAAACGCGGCCGCTTTCACCACGTACCAGGGCCGAGGGGAGCGCGGGAGGCGTGCTTCAACGGTTGGATAAGGGCTTCTTCACTGGCACGTGTCGAGTGACCAATGGGCCTAGAGAGTCCGTCGTCCAGTCCACGTCACCGCCGCCATTGAGTTAACCTCCATCATTGGCGTCCCCTTTGCGGCGACGTAGCACGTCGGCGGCCCCACATTTTCTGCCACGTGTCGACCTGAGCCTTCACCGCAACCAGAATCCAATTCCCGAAACCCATAGTCCCGGTCCGATCGATCAAATCGGGACCACTGATTCTCCGTCTTTTAAACTAACCGACTCTCTTTAATCATTATTTTTTCGGCCGTCGGAATGACCACGTGCGGTTCCCGGACTACCACGTGGGTCCTGTCTTAATTGGCGGCATCTGGGTGGATTAGTTTCCGTCATTAGCAGCGGCGGGGTGTAATCAGACGGCACCTCGGCCAGCTGTGGAGCCTTCGTGGGGGAGGCATCGCCGTCGTCTCTACGGAGGGTTAATTCTAATTATAGTAAGTTTTGGCCGTCTCCTCCACCTCTCACGGGAGATGGTGATGGTGGTGGTAGTGGTGGGGGAGGGATTCCACCTTATCGGTGAATGAGGCGGCGGCGGGGGGGAATATGGACCGCCGTGGACGGCTGAGGTGGCGCAGCGCCGCCTGGTGACGACGGCGGTGACGGCGACCCGGGAGGCGAACCTTCCCCGAAATGTTCTCCCCCGGCGGCGATGACGATAGTGCCAAGGAAGAGGCTCGCGTATGCTGTGGATACCAGATTCCGCGGGGAGAGCGAGAGAGAGGTCTTTTGTTTCAAAGATATTTGGATATTTAGTGTTTTATGATGCATGAGATTGACCCATCCAACTCGCTCTCCTCCCTAGATTTCATGGGGGAAGAGAGAGAGAGAGAGAGAGAGAGAGAGAGAGAGAGAGAGAGAGAGAGAGAGGTCATTTGCTTCAAAGATATTTGGACATCAGTTTGTTATGATGCGTGAGATTGACCAGTCCAACTCGCTCTCCTCCCTAGATTTCATGGAGAGAGAGAGAGAGAGGGAGAGTTGTTTCTTGGCTTCCAAAGATATTTGAAGGACTGTTTTGTTCGGAGACGTCAGGTCGTAGAGGTCCAACTCTCTCTCGCTCTGAGCGGTCTGCAGTGTAGATAGAGAGATACATCGACATAGAGAGATGGAGAGAGAGAGAGATCAGTCTGCTACGTTCATGAATGTGGACGGTTCTGCACACATGGGTCGTGGTCAACTGTCAGGGAGGGGAAACAAGTGCGTTAGGACAGGTAGGACGGCGAAGTCGGGGAGTCGTCCTCCCGACTAGAAAGCGACAAAAGACATGGTCTTGATGATTATCTATTCAAACCCCACGAACCCATGATTCGACAGAACGAGGATAGATGGTCGAACAGAGCCAACCCATCCCTCCGCCTTTCACATCACGACGCGTATCCATGGCATGCGCATAGGACCGGCTCGCCGAGAATATTCTCTCCCCTCTCTCTCTCTCTCACACTCACACACACACACACACACGAGCCCCTCCTATGGGTATGCTATGGATATCATCACCTAATGTTTGTGTGTGTATGTATAAATGTCTGAGGAAGAGAAAGGGTGAGAGAGGGGGGAGAGAGATTTGACCTTTTACGTCGTCCCGGAAGACGCTCTCTCCCAAGGATGGGGATTCAATCGAGATGAAGAAACCCCGTGGAAGCAAGGGCTCCACGTCGGCAAGGGAGGAGAGAGAAAGTTCACCTCGAACAGCAGTGATAGGGAGGAGGGGGCGTGTTGCTCTCCCATGCAGTCCAACGACCCTCGACTTATCCTTATCCCTTTCCGCACCCCAAGAATGTGATCCTCACGTTACCCCACCTCACCCTTTTACGTAACCGTCCCTCTCCTCTCTCTCTCTCTCTCGCCTCTCTCCTTTCTCTCTCTTGTCTTTGTCTCCTCGTGCGTTGTGACTTAACTAGCTTTACTAGCTGAGACTGCTTCGATCGTTATCTAACAGTCGCAGTGTTGCGAGCCGATTCTCACACCGTTATAGATGCGGCGAAGTCTTGTCACCAGAAAGGCTGTGATATAGGCGTCGCGGGCATTTTAGTCATTCGGTATTTCATATCTTTCAAAGGAGAGAGAGAGAGAGAGAGAAACAGAAGCATGGTTTTTTTTCCAGCTCATGCCCGATCCGGAGCTCTGTGAGTCTAATGGGCCCTGCATAATGGGATCTCTTTGTATCTGTAATGGGCTGGCAACACCAGAGGGAATATCCTCCTTGGAAAGGAAACGCCAACCTCCGCCATGCACAATCTCTCTCTCTCTCTCCTGTAGTTTACAAATGAGTGGTCGTTCGGTCTAAGAGGGAAGCGGTTTCCCCTTCTCCTTGGTGCATTCTCCCCCTCTCTGTCTGTCTGCATCTTTCAAATTCAAACCAGAGGACATCCGATCTCCTCCTCAACAACTCCACGAGTTGCCTTGTTCCTGAATTCGGGTTTTCCTAGCGCTGCTTGCTTGCGGCGCACAAATCCCGCGGAGGAGGGCTTCGTCAACCTGCACCGCAAGACAAACCACCGTTTCCGCGAACCCAATGATTCCCCCCCCAATTAATCTCCATTGAAGCTCCTATTAATAGGAACCCCGGTGGAAGCCATGGCGGGAGGAGAAGGTCTCCGAGTTTCTTGGATGGCCGCAGAGGTGGTATTCTTCGACGTGGAGACGACCGTCCCCAACCAGCCGGGCAGGAGGTTCTGGATTATGGAGTTTGGGGCCATTCTCGTTTGCTCTCGGAGGTTCGTGGAGTTGGACAGCTACTGCACCCTCATACGGCCGGGGGACCTCATGGCGGCGCCGGAGACGTCGGGGAGGAGCGACGGCATCACCCGCGGCGCCGTCGCCGCCGCGCCGACGTTCGAGGAAGTGGCAGATCGGATATTCGACGTGCTCAACGGTGAGTATGGAAGAGGAGGTTTGAAGCTGGTGTGTGGAGTGGGGAGATTGAGCTCTCCATGTGTTTAGTGGATTTAAAAGCGATGAAATGACAGGGAGAGTGTGGGCGGGGCATAACATCCAGCGCTTCGACTGTGCGAGGATCAGGGAGGCCTTCGCAGACGCCGGACGCGCTCCTCCGATGCCCGCGGGGATCGTCGACTCCTTGACGATATTAAATCAGCAGTTCGGTCGTAGGGCCGGGAACCTCAAGGTGGCCAAGATCTCTACTCCTCGTCGTCATCATCATCATCATCATCATCATCTCTCTCTCTCTCAACACTCGTCTCAATTCTCTCTCTCTTCATGTCTCTCTCTCCTTCTATCTCTGACCACCCTCTCTCGATCTCATTCTCTCCCTCTCTCTGGAGATCATTCTAATATAGTAATAAAAGCTAATAAATACATGAAAATAAATGGGTATTTTTCAGTACCAACAAATGATATCAGGGATATGATTTCTAACCATATTTTTTATATCTTCGGTTTGTTTTTCCTCCTCGAAGTTACGTTAATTTTCTTCAAAGAGCATTATGAGTAGGATCAAATATTAATATAATGGCTCGAACAAGTATTCCTTTACTTCTCGGGAATGCAGGTGATCATCACCCCATTTGATGTATTTTTTAAAAATTCATGTCTTCAATTTCCTTTCAGATGGCAACCTTGGCCTCTTACTTTGGGCTCGGAAAACAGAAGCACAGGTAACAGCTAAGCTTAAGAAGCCTAATTTTTATACGTCTCAATGCACCGGCTACCCGAGGGCCCATGTTATCTTACGGTTACCTGGATTACTGAGTGACTGACTATCTCTCTCTCTCACTCGTCGATGTTCTGACGTTTCATCACTGACGCAGGAGCCTGGATGACGTCCGAATGAACTTGGAGGTCTTCAAGTATTGTGCCACAGTATTATTACTCGTAATATTCTATCACTAGCCATATTTTCAATGTGCAGATTTTATCCACGACAAAATATATAATATTTGTTCCTAAGAAAACGGGAAAAAATATCAAAACTTTCTCATTTTGAAGTCATACACCTTTCAAAATATGAATTACTCGTATCAATAGGGTTTCTATGAGAACGACATGGACGAGTAAGTAGTTCAGAGGAACCCTGCACCCGGCAATCCCTGCCAGCACAGAGGAGTTTTCAAACCCAAGGAATTTCCGGCGGAGCTTCTGAGTGCAGCCCGGGGGCTGCGCTGCCGCCAAAGATTTCCTTCGTCCTGCATGCTCATGTGGACTCCGTGGATATCTCGCAGGAATCGAGCCTGCCGCAGGTTTTATCGAACGACGGAGGCGTCCATGGCCCGGCTGTTCTAACGAGGAGCAGGGCCCGCGGGGAGGAGCTGGCTGGGAAGTCTCCTCCCCGCTGCCCCACACCCCCGCCGCCGCAGCCGCCGTCGCGGAGACCTACTCGCAACGGGAAGAAGGAGAAGCTCGCCGGAAAGGTCGTCGGCCACTCCTCTGATTCCCTCTCCCTCTGACCGTCTGAAGAATGACGAGACCCATGGAAACCCTCGTGCAGGCGATCGAGGCGGCGAAGGGGATGGCGAGGTGCGCAGGCCAAGGGAGGCCGCCCTCCCTCGCCGGCCTTCTCAGGCACTCCGGGGCTCTGATCAGATGAGAGCTTCTTCCGGTTTTTCCCTGTTTCTTTCGTTGGTCAGATTGTAATTTTGTTGCGAAAAAAATATTATTTTCATTCTAAATTGACAAATGGGATTGTTGGTGGACCGCAAGGGCTCGATCGCTAGCTCAGTGTCAAAATAGGGCCCGAATAGAAAGATCGCTAGTTCATGTGGCTGCTGCATGAGTATACTTTAAACTTTGGTTCATTTCTTTTATATAAAAAGTAAAATCAGAACTTAGAGAGACGTGGAAGTAGAAGTGTTTGGGAGATGTGCAAGGAGCCTACTCACATATTACCTGTTCGGGAGACGTGTGAGGGTTTGTGTAAAAAAGAGAGCGGGAAACGAGGGTGGTTGAAATCATCACCTATTAAATGTGTGGGCTCGCCCTCACGTAGATCTAGATGATTTATTTTGGGGGATGATTATCTTTTTCCTTTTTCTACAAATAATATATATATTTCTTCTTATTGAGGACGACTGATGACAAGATCTATCTCTTTCTTAATTCTATTATCTCTTCTTTTTTGGTCTCTTCTTTTTCTTTTATTATAAGTTAAGTCTTGATAGAAAGATATACCAAAAAGGAAAAGATTCTGAGACGTAGATTATAGGTGTTTAGTGGAAGTCTTGTTCTCATCAAGATTTTTGATAGTTTAATGATTTTTCTTCTATTTACTCTCACTAATATCTACAAATTAAATATTTGTTGTTATTGTGATTCTGTGTTTGTATATTTATTTCTACAAGTGATATTAGAATATTAGTTTGATTATTTTTAGATTTATTATGACTTCTAAATTATATATTGATACCTAGAAGTTGTATAAGTCATTTAATTTCAAAATTTGGAAGTATCATGATGTGCTGTTACATATGGACTTGTATAAGACTTTGGATGGATCAAAGTCATACAAGATTAATGCTAATGATTGAAAGATAATAGAGAAGAAGTATAAAAGTTTTATTTGTACATGTTTGTTTGATTGAATTCTTCAATAAGTCATGAATGAATATAATCTCAAGAAACTTTAAAAAAAGTTTGAGTGATATGTACCAAAGTCGATGATGAGTAAATTGACATTGAAGATAAAATTATTTAAGTTATACATGTGAGAAGAAGATGATTTAACATCTCATATTGAATATTTTAATCAATTATTGAATAATTTATTTCATATAGAATTAAAATTTTCTAATAAAAATAAAGTTTTTTTTCTTAATTCATATGATCATCTTGTTATGACTTTTGTTACATGATAATACAATACCTATTCTTGAAGATATTATTGATTTATTGATGAAGTATTATCATCAGAAAAAAGATGTTAGTGAAGCTTGTGGTGAAGGTTTGTATGTGAAGGATGAAAGAAATCATGAAAGGTAGAAAAAGAAATAAATTGTCAAGAGACAAGAAGAGTTAGCCAAAGTAACAAACAAATTCATTGAAAATAAAATTTATCTTAAGTGTTATGAAAAGATACACTTTTGAAGAGATTGTTCAAATAATTAAAATGATAAAATAGTAAGAGGTGAATTTAGTTTGAATAATGTTGCAAAGGTTGAGGACAAAATATTGTGAAGTCTATTTTAATCTTGTTGTAGTTAAAGAGTTATCAAACACATGAATTCTTGATACTAATTGCTCTTATCATGTCTCAAAATGTTGATTGATTTAACTCATACAAGAGTACAATGTGAGTTATTTTCATAAGAAATAATATGAAGTTATTGGTATTAGTTCAGTAAAGGTTTAGATATTTGACAAGGTGGTCCGAGAACTTAGAAATATTTGTCATATTCTGATATTGTACTATAATTTGATTTTGCTTAGAGTTTTGGAGATGAATGAATGATGCTTCAAATGTGAGAATGTGATTATCAAAATTATTAAAATTTATTGTGATGAAGAGAAGATGTCAGCAAATGAATATTTATAAACTTGAGAGGAGTACTATTGTAGGTGGAGATTGTGTTGTGACATTAGATGATTTCATAATTGATGACACTCTTTATTGGTTCTTATGATTGGGCTATTTGAGTAAAATAAGTATGCATAAGTTATGTGCACGATGATTATTAATTAGAGTAAAAAATTGTAAATTTAATTTTTGTAAGTATTATGTCATAAAAAAATAATATAGGGTGACATTCAAGGTAGTAAAATATGAGACGAGCATTGTGTTAGATTATATTCATTCATATGTGTATGGTTCAGTTGATGTGACATTAATGGGTGACACTTGTTATTTTCTGACCTTTGTTGATAGTTTTTTCAAGAAAGTTTAAATATTCTTCTTGAAGCACAAGTCATAAGTATTTATAAAGTTCAAGATAGTGTGCGAAGCTGGAGAATCAAACAAGGAAGAAGATCAAAGTCTTGTAGATTAAAAATTATATATAATTTAAGAATTCTGACTTTGATTAATTTTGTGATGAGTATGACATTTAACATCACTAGACAATGAAGAAGACTTTGTAGTATGAGTGTTGTTGGACAGATGAACCACATAATTATTAAGAGAGCATAATGTTTATGGCTGAATGCCGACTTATTTAAGGAGTTTTGAGCTTTGAGCAAAAATTGTGAGTATGACGATTTATTTGGTGAATTTATCACCAAATTTTATTTTTGATGGGAAGGTAGCCAAAGAAGTATGGATTGAAGATCCTATTTATTATTTACATTTACATATATTTAGATATTTAAGATATACATTTACTTTTGTTGATGAGAGATCAAAGTTAGATCAAAAATTGAAGAAATGTATCTTTTTGGACTATAGGACTAAGATGAAGGGATATTAACTTTGAGATTAAGAAACGAAAAAAGTTATTTTCAGTAGGTATATGGTCTTTAATGAAGATTACATATTGAAATCCTTTTCTATAGAACATATGATTCAAGAATTTGATGGTATTCTTGTTGAAAATAGAGTAAGACTAGAGGTCTAGTCTGTGCATAGTCTTCTCAATTGTGTTGTGAGTGAAGATTGAGTTATAAAATTATCAAATATTTCTGATTATATTACTATTAGATGGAGCAGGTGTGAAGTAAGGTTTCTTACTTATCTTAATGACTACATTACTTTTGTATTATTTATAGGAGATGGTAAGTTCACAACTTTTTGAGAGTTAATTAATTATTTTGAAAAGAAAAAGTGACTATAGACAATGTTTGAAGAGCAAGCATCATTAGACAAGAATTACACATGAGAACTAGTAGATCTTCATACAGTGAAGTAAGTTGTTGGGTGTGAATGAGTGTACAAGAAGTCATTGATGATTAATGATGACCAATTACAATACAAAGTAAAATTTGTTACAAATGGTTTTACACATAAGTAAAGACTTTCTATACCAAGAATTTGAGATATCTATAGTTTTTCTCTTTTTTTGATCTCTATAGATTTCTGTACCAAAGATCTTCTTTGCTAACTCAACATACTTCATCTCAAATTTCCTTTTCAATAAAGATTTCAATTTGTGATATCAGTCATATTTAGTTAGAAATAAACATATCATCTACATAGAGTATTAAATAAATATATGAATCATCTTAAAGTAATTTTACATACACACAACAATTATACTTACATCAAGTATACTTAATCCATTTCATAAAAGAGACAAACTTCTTATATTATTACCTTAGTGATTGCTTTAAATCATGGATTGACTTTTTCTGACCTACATACAAGATATTCATATTCTGATTCTTTGAAACCTTTAGTCCACTTCATCTAAATGATATCCTCTAAGTTATCATGAAGTAATGCAATCTTCATGGAAAATTGTTCCAACTTTAGGTCCTTTTGTACAACTACAATTAACAATGCCTTAATTGATGTGCATTTTATTATAAGAAAAAATATATCTTTATAATCAATTCATTTATCTTCTAAATGTCTTTTTGTTACAAGTCTTACTTTGGATTGTGGTTCCTTTTCAGATGCATCATTTTTTTTCTTAAAATTCAACTAGATTCAAAGTCTTTTTTTTTCATATGCAACATACGATGGTCTTTTACCCTTTTGGAAGTTCAACTAGATTCTAAGTCCTATTTTTGTGCAAAGACTCCTTTTCTTTTAGCATTACCTTTAACCATTACTTTCTCCTTGTAATTAATTGCATCTTTGAAGTATGTGGGCTCTCATTCATTTTTAATCAAGACAAAAGATACATAATCTTTGGAACTATAGCTTAATGGTCGCTTTATTATCTGCTTATCCCTCTTGGTGGTAATGCCATCAATTGTTTCCTCAACTAAACCTTCTTCTTTGATTGGTATCAAATAATTTTATGTCTCTTACACTTCAACTTGAATACCTTTTTTTGTTGGAGGTCTCATATTCTTGTTGTTGTGTTTTTGATCAAAAAATTTCAGCATGTAATTTTCATAAAGATTACATCTTTAATATCACATTATTTTCAACTATTAGATTTCAAACCTTATACCATTTCATACTATTTTGAACCCCCAAAAAATATATTTTTAAAAATTTGGGTCAAGTTTAGATCTCTTGTCATTATGAATATAAACATATATAGGACCCCAAAATAATTATAAATTTAAATAGTCTACTTCACTACTTGTTCATACTTCCTCAAAAAAATTCCTTCATGAACAACATTAGGTGATTTAATGATCACATAGACTGCGATGTTCAAAAAGTTGAGATGTTTTCTTAACAATAGGTTATCATTTAATTCCTTGATCTTCATGATCCTTAATAAATAAATAATTTATATATTAAAATTTATTGTCATTCCTAAATATTCTTATCTTACTTTTTCAACGTCAATTTTCTACAAATTAAGCTTTTCAAAAGTCTCATATTTATGTTTTATGAAATAAACCCAAATCTTCTTAGCATAATCATCAATAAAAGGCACAAAATGATATGATACTCCTTTTGATTTTACATTAATAGGTCTTCTTGCAACATAATGAATATAATCCACCACACTTTTGATGTTGTGATTGACTATTTTGAATGTTACCTTACATTTATTTTCATTATATAATATTTACAAAAATTTAATTTACAAGTTTTGACTCCGTTATGTAATTCATGCTTACATAGCTCTTTAATATTAGCTTCATTAACATGCCTCAATTACATCTGTCATAAAAGTGTGATTTCTTCCATGAGATCACTAAGTACTAGAGATACTCCACCTTCAATAGTGCTCAATCAAATTTTCATATCTTATCTCGTAATTTTACGTCTTTTACCATTATGAGTATTCCCTTGGAAGCTTTTAGAATTATGTTTTCACTTTTATACATGAAATCATTTGAATCTAATGTTCCTATAAGATTTAGATTATTCTCGAAATTAATGACATATCTCGAATTTTAAATTTCTCACAATTATGTTAGACACACTGTGTCTAGAACTCAAGAATTTGTCAATTCATCAATTGCAACTGAAACATAAATTAATTTTTATTTCTCCTTTTACAATATTTGTTGAATCGAATAATTACTTTTCCATTAGTTTCTTTTGAAGAAATCTCTCCTCAAGTGTCCCTTTTCGTAATCCTTCAAACATTCTTTATTTTTAAACCAATTAGCTCTAGATGTTGATCTATACTATGATTTTTCCTCTTGGTAGAATTTCCTCTTTTTTTATATTTTTATTTTTTCCCCTCTCTTTGTCCTCAGTCATTCACCCTGCCTATCATTATAATTCACCTTCCTATAATAATATTATAATCATGTTGATAATAACTCTTCATATTTGTTAGTTTCCTTCCCATAAAATAATGTTGTTGCCTAGTGTTCATAAGAACTAGGGAGAAAATTAACAAGGTACAAAATTTTATCTTCATCCTCATACTTTATATTCAGTCTCAACATTTCACTCACAATCTGATTAAAAGAGTCTATATTGCAAGATTAGTACCTTTAGTCATTCTTATCCACATATAATTTCGTTTGAGAAATATCTTACTAATCAATGTCTTTGGCATATATTGACTATCTAATTTGCTCAAATTTCATAAGGTAATTTCACATCAAGAATATGATTTAAAATATTATCTACAAAATACAGTTTACTAATACTCATAGCTTTCATTCAAACTTCATCCAATAATATTTTGTGATGTTTTCATGATTACTTTCTTTTCCAACTAAAGTCATTGCAAGATCTTGTTGAAAAATAGATAGTTTATCCTTTGTTGCCATAGGCTAGAATTAGAAAACCCATTGAATTTTTCCATGTCAAAAACAAGATGAAGAAGTACTTACCTTTTTTTGTTAAACCCAAAATCTTAAGCTATGATACCACTTATTATAAAATCTATAACTGTATAAATCTAAATGGACTTGAAGATGTATGAGAATGACATATGCTTAGAATGAGGACAACTTGCCTCAAAGATCTAGTCAATAAGACTTTCAAGATCCTTGAAATAGTTGATATATGTCTCTAATAATTCATAAATATTCATAGATTATAATAGCTCTTTATCCAAAAGAAAAGACACATTATTCACAACTATCTTCTAACTACAATCAATCTTTAATTTTTTATATTTTAAACCTTGAATATAGCTTGTTACTTACTATTCTTGAAAGTTCAAGCACAAAAACCACATTCCACATTTCTCTTTTGTTTCCTCTAACAATAGCTTCAACTACAAGCTTTAAGTTGATGCCCTTTCCACTAAGGTACTACAACTTAAAACCAACCCATCAAGATAACAAAATAAGAGGAAGATAATGGGAGAGGTTGCTAGATTTAGATAGAACATTGGAGAAGAGAAAGAATCATAAACCACAAAGGGTTTTTTGTGCTTTTAGGAAATAAAGTTCATCCTATCAGTAGTCATATGCTTACACATGTTAGTAGTCATGTGCTTTTAGCATTAGTAGATAGGGACAGTGAAAATCTCATTAATCCATTCATATGTGCCACTAATTAAATGACGAGGCGTTTGACTATCATAAGAGAGTCATAGTTACTCACATCATTTACGTGTGTGACGTGACTTAGTCGTTGTATAATAAATCATGTAAATTTAAAAATTATAAAACTAAAAAATATTAATTTTTAAATATTTAGAAGTATTTCTGAACAAATATATCAATTATAATTTAATAAAAAATCTACAAATAATGGTAATTTTTTAGGTCAATCATAGGGATATAATATAATATCAGGTAATTATTCAAAAAAAATCTCAAAAAATATGATTTTCATGAATTTTATATAAATAAATAAAAATAAAATATATTTAAAATTCAAAAAAAGGGAAATAAAGTACAGATGTCATCCAGTAGATGTCAAGATGATGTCAGTGCCCGACGAATGTGAATCGAGTAAAAATAGAGTTTTACTTGATGATTCTTACGTAAGTGATTATAGACAATTTAATTAAACAAATTAAGATTTGTAAAGGCTAGAAGAATTGTGATTGAATGAAGTATAACTTGGTAAATTTAAATCACATAAATTATTACTAAATGAAGTAGAAATTAAGTTAAAAGTAGGAAACAGAGTTCCGATGTCACGGTGACGATGTGTCGGTGATGCACTGAAATGTTGAGCATTTAGGAGGATTGTTGTACAATATCCACAGCCTTAAAGGCTCTCCTTAGACAAGGACAACATGGGCAATCTCTAGATCTCCTCGTGAAGTCTAAAGATCAACAAAATGGGTTGTCAAATCGTCTTTGGCAGCTATCACCCAGTGGAGCAAAAAAATGGCGACTTTGTGGCTCTTTGGTGACTATCACCCAACAAAGAAAAGCTGAATAGAGGTGGAGCGTGTGTCAGGGAGCTTTATCCTCAAGTTCGCACAACAAGAGGAGCCTCTTCATTGCATCTGGTACGCTCTCAAGAGGTGACAACTCGTCTCCCGACAAATTATCTTCTTCTCGAGGACAGCTTATTCGTCAATCAATTAGAGATGATTTACTCGATAGATTCACAATCTTTTTATTGCAAATCGTTCAATAATTTTAGTAATAATTTTCTATGAACCGTATTGACAAGATTTTCACCAATGATCTAGTAATTCTAATAGCTTAATCTTTTATCAATGATCAAAAAAGTCATGATAATCAGATAAAAATACGAGTTTTGACTCTAAGAGTATTCAAACTTGCACTAGTTGCCTACCTACATGAGAGAGATTGAAATAAATACTTTAATATCTTTATCAAATGACATCATTATGATATATCTCTATTATAAATAAATGATATTTTAGGTATTAAATTATCAAAAGTCTTTCGAGGGAAGGTGTGATGCGAGTTTAGTCTCACATCGCTTGTGTGACGAGGGTGAATATTTAGTAATATTATATTTATAAGCAATGAGTCTCTTTCTCCCACGTGTACAACCACTCCTTGTCCTACAGTCAACTAGCCACTAGTGATATGAAAGGAGAGTGGTGCACACATGTACTCATCAGTTCTAGTCGCTCGAGCCCCTACTTATGGCTCCTCTCCAACTACGCTTTCGACCTGCTTGCAGGCTCGATTAGTCAGTAGGTTCCCCCATTTTGCTATATTTTTATTTTTATTTCTTTTTCTTCATTTACTTCAAAAATAAGACTATAAAAATTATATAAATTTGTAAAAAATTACATAATTAGCCAAAAATTTATGTTAATTAATTGAAAATCATTTTCACACTTTAACATAAATATAAGTATATTTTTTATGAGTTAATATTAAAAAATATTATTTACTAATTATTAACTCATGATAATAAAGACTTATCACCATGCTTGGTTGAATCTCTTCACTTTGACATTTAGAGCACTAAGTAGAAATCACATTGTGTGAGCATCTACAAGGACTATCACAATGCTTTATTTTGATTAAACAATTGGATTTCTCTTGTCCATATTAGTTTTGAGTTGACTATTCAATGCTTGGGGAAGGCCCCCACCCTTGCTGCCCACCCACACTTGAGGGCGTGGGGTAGACATGTGGCACTAGCCGCTCCCAGCTAGCATGCAGTAACCCGCTCTTGCCGTGCAAGCAACTTGAGTAGTTTGTCAGCAGCCAATGGGTTCAAGACTAGGACCTCCGGACTTAGCCCTCAGAGCTAATCCTTTTCCCAAGGTTACAGATCCATTTTGTAGACTTCTCTTGCCTACATTCGTCTGTCGACCAAAGGTTGTTCACCTTGGAGACCTAATGTGGTTATGAGTACGACAAGGTGTGGGCGGCACTCAGTCCTCTAGATTTTCAAGGGTTGTCGAGTGTGTACTAGATGCTGCAGAAAGTGCAGTGCTCTTCTGGCCATTGGACCCCTACCCCTAGCTGAGCCATTTCCATGGGGCCCCACTAGTGTCGTCATTAGGCGCCACATCTCGATTCGAGAATTTTAACCCGATCCCCTTTCGACTTGTACACAAGATTACACTGTTTGTTGGGCTTTCCCTGACCCTTAGGATCAACTAACCCATGTGCAAGTGCCATTCACATGGAACCTTTCCCCTCTTCGGCCTTCAAAGTTCTCATTTGAATATTTGCTACTACCACCGAGATCTTCATCGACGGCTGCTCTACTTGGGCTTACGCCTTAGGCTTTGCGGTGGCCGCCATGCCCTCTTACTCATCGGGGCCTGCCCCTCGCCCCGATGGTCGGGTGTGGGTGGTGTGCTTTAGCGTCATCTATTTTTGGGGCTAATTGATTCAGCAAGTGAGTTGTTACACACTCCTTAGCGGATTTTTACTTCCATGACCACTGTCTTACTATCTTAATCGATCAACAACCTTTGTGGGTTCTGAGTTAACACATAGTCTGACACCATAACTCGGCTTCATGTTCATCTTGCATCGCTAATTTTACTTACAAAAAATGGCTCACTTAGAGCTCTCGATTTTGCTTGTGGCTCACCGAAGAAGTTGCACCAGTCCTACCTATTGAAAGTTTGAGAATAGGTTGAGGGCATCGAGTCCTCAAGGCATCTAATCATTGGCTTTACCTAATAAAACTCGACGATGAGCTCCAACTATTTTGAGGAAAACTTTGGAGGGAACTAGGTACTGGATGGTTTGATTAATCTTTCGCCCCTATACCCAAGTCAGACAAACAATTTGCACATCAATATCACTGCGAGCCTCCACTAGAGTTTCCTCTGGCTTCACCCTACTTAGACATAGTTCACCATCTTTCGAGTTCCAATGTCCATGCTCCACTTGAACCTTTCTCAGAAGATTGGGGTTGGCCGATGGTGCACCCCTTGGGAGGGATCCCACTAGTCAATTTGCTTGCACCTCATGAGTTTCTACACCCGTTGACGTGCATGCATGTCGAACTCCTTGGTCTGTGTTTCAAGACATGCCAGATGAGGGGTCCACCAGCTATTACCTGGAGCATATGGGTGCCCCACTAGGGAGCATGCCGAGATGACATGCACTGCATCCCCTGATTGCTGTTGACAGCATCTCCACGAATGAATGCTTCGCCTAGGTTTACACCACCGATGCAACCTATGACGGTCCGCACCCTAAGTCAAGTAGTAGAACAGCGGCATCCAGCCGAGGCGCACTGCTGGCCCCCATCCGCTTCCCTCCCAACAATTTCAAGCACTCTTTGACTCTCTTTTCAAAGTTCTTTTCATCTTTTCCCTCATAATAGTTGTTTGCTATCAATCTCTCGCCCATATTTAGCCTTGGATGGAATTTACTGCCCAATTGGGGCTACATTCCAAACAACTTGACTTGCCAACAGCCCCTCATGCTGCACCAGGTCTAGGCACGATGGGGCTCGCAGCCTCTTTGGTGCCACCTTCCAAGGGACTTGTGCCCAGTCCATCGTTGAGGACACCTCTACATACTACAATTTGGGAGGTGGACCTGATTCTCAAGCTGGGCCGTTCCCAATTTGCTCACCATTTACTAGGGGAATCCTCATCAGTTTCTTCTCCTCTACTTATTTATATGCTTAAACTCGGCAGGTGGCCTTGCTTGACCTAGGGTTGCGGTCTGAGTAGGTAGCATAGGGGCCGCCACACTCATGCCTAGGTTCTGTCCCTCTCTCTCTCTCCCCCCCCCACCTCCGACAACAAACGGTGGCTGTGGTGACGATGAAAGTCCCACCACTTGCCGCAGCACATCTTGTAGGGGGCTGAGTGCTTTGGCCCGCTGTGCACATGTGCACAGCCAGCCAGCCTCCGTGTCTGCATGCCCACTTGCTTGCCCGCTGCAGGGGCAAGGGGGGGTGGGGGGGCATGTAGAGCAACTAGAGGCATGATGCCCATGCAGGTGTGCCCTCGGCTGGATGGCCTCGGGTGCAACTTGCATTCAAAGATTCGATGGTTTGCGGGATTTTGCAATTCACACCACGTATCGCATTCTTCATCATTACAAGAGCCGAGATATTTGTTATCAGGAGTCATGTGGAGCGTGTGAAAGTGGTTGTGTGTTGCGCCGCCCATGTGGGGAGTCATTTGTTATCCTTGGCACGGGCCACGCTGAGAAAGGTCGGTCACATCGGCCAGCTCGCCGCGGCACTGCACGCACCCCCCTCCTACATGGCAGCATGCCAGCGTGCGTGGTGGCACAAGCTGCCAAGTACGCATCGCTCAGTGTACCATTCGCTTGTACATCTGCTGGCCGAGGCTAGGCTGCAACGACAATGATCCTTCTACATGTTCACATACGGAAACCTTGTTACGACTTCTCTTCTTCTAAATTATAATGTTCAGCAGACTTTTCGCAAAGTCACGGGCGAGAGACCACCTGCGTCACCACGATCTAAGCACTTCACTAAATCATTCAATTGGTAGGAGTGATGGGTGGTGTGTACAAAGGGCTAAGATGTAGTCAATAGGAGCTGATGACTCTCACTTTCTAGGAATTCCTCATTGAAGATTGATAATTACAACAATCTATCCCCATCATGATGAAATTTCAAAGATTACTTGAGCCCGTCATCTGAAGTTATAAACCCGTTGAATACATTTGACCTTCGTTTGCTCTATCATTTTCTCCATGTAAGATGTTGATGTGTTACTTTATAAGATATGTAGTGATGACTTCTTTGCTTCCATAAGGGCTTCATGTGAACATTCCACTTCAATCATTGTGTAGGACTAAAATTTGATTCTTATTTTAGTCATTAATCTTTTGATATCACTTTGTATTTTCTTAATCAACTTTATAGCATCTTAGTGTTGAGGTCTCAATTTTAAATCTCACCAATCTTGTTCTTTGTATTATTCAAATATTTTGACTGTCATTTTTCTCAACTTTCCATAACTTATGTCTTGAGTTTGAATCTTACACGACATTTTATGCTTTAATTTTTTAGAGCACTTTTCATATTACAACTTTTGACTCCATGTCATTCAGATCTCAATATAACTTTGCACCTATAGATTGTACAGGAGACTTCATCATACATGTTGACACATATTTTTCTATACTTACACTCTAGTAATATGATCATGTATTATTTCAATATAAAGAATATCTCAAAGGTGTAACTCCTTAAATTCATTGTTAATCATAAGATTGTATTGAGCATCATTAATATGTATACATTATATATTTCTCATATATATTAAAGTTGTGATATAAACTACCATAATGTCTATTGACGGTTTAATAACTCATTCATAAATAAAATTTTCAATGTAAATGTCAAAACTAAAGGGATTAACAACTTGTTTGATACTTAATTTTATAGTAGTTAGACTTATTCCAATTCTCAAGTACTTATGTTATGCATTGCTTCTTTGGGTTCCACAAATATCTTCATAAAATACATGTTGAGTTATGAGCTACAGTAGTCTTACATGACAGATTTAATAACTTCAGCTAAATCAAGATTCTATCTTGAAACCTTTTCTAGATTCTAAATCTAAAGGGCCTAGCACAATAAACCCACTCTCCTCTTTTAGATTATGGTCTCTATGTGGCCTAACATAAATTAATGATTAATAATCCCCTCTATATTAAGGTTCTAAATTAGCCTTGACTGCAAACATACTCTAATCATAAGGTAAAATAAATTCTCTCTTAGATGGTCAGCACAATACCTCTTGGAGGCTTGTTCCTCTTGATGTCTGATTCAAGAAGTTTGTTGGTTTTTTCAATCCTGAGCAACATAAAGTTGATGATGCTTTCAAGTGCTCAAGGTTGTAGTAGGTTGGTGCATACTCTTGAGAGATGGGTTCACATTAAAGCTCACTCTTGACATAAGGTGAAATAATAATTTTTTTTCCTTGTTTTCTCTCCTCTAACTCCATGTAAGCAGAGGCCTTTCTATATTTGAAGGGTTTACTGGGATGTGCCTGATTAACATGTTAGTGGGCTGCTTCAATGGTACCCTAACTGTCTATAAAATATCACATTTTGTGTATTATTTTGATTTTGAAAAATACATAGTAATATTTTAAGGTAGATAACAATTCAACACCTTGTAATTTTTCTGTGCAATTTGGTGCATTGAGTTCCTCTTCCAGAGAGCCTTCCAATGGGTGTCTAGATTATTGATGCCAATTAATATAAAAAAGTTAATTCTTTCAATCTCATACATAATTGATGAGCATTTTTTTTCTTAAGAACAATTCTTAATTAATTAGAGCACATTAAAGGCTTTTTATGAGTTTATTTTAATTTTAGGCAAATCTTTGTGAGTGCTCAACAATCATGATCATTTGTAAATAATTCTACCATTTGTGAAGTTACCAAAATGCCCTTTCAATGAGCCCTCTTCAAAACATTTTAGGCTGACCAAACCCTTTAGAGACCTGCTAAAAGGTCTTTACCAAATATAGAATTAACTGAAGAACAAACCGTTGATTATTCTAGATGGAGTTTGGATTATTTTACTATTCCTAATTATGAAACTTTATTATGCTTTTGATATTTGGAAGAAAATTTCAAATAATAACTGTTATTTAGTTAAGTAAATTGAAAGTGAAACATAGATTGATCTGAATAGTTGACTTTTTTAGGATAACTCAAAGATTGTTAGAAACATTAAAACTCTTTTGCGTCACTACCAACTTTAGTTTCACTTAAATTTCACTTCTAATTATTATCACAATAACCTTCCAAAACTTTTAGACAGCTTATAAAATGAAGGTTGTAGTCTGAGTCTCCACTTAGGTTTGTAAATATTCTAACTAAACCTTCTATCATGATTATTAGGATATCGATGCAATCGCCTGACTGCATTTATACGTGGCACAGAACAATTCGGCAAGCGCACAAACTTCCTCTGCATTGATTATGAAACAAAGATGAAGTTCCTTTATTCACGCTGACGAGATGCGAGTGAAAAAACTAAGTGGATAAACACCTCTCCTTTGCACCTCGCACCAAGAGAGCCAAGCACAGGGAAGAGGGAAAAGTACTCAATTGTCAGCGTGCCCATTGGTCGATGATGTTATGGCATCAATGGCACTGCCCAGAGGCCATGCAGCCTCCCCGTAGAAGTTTCCGTATGGCAGCTGCCTCACCAGCGTGATCTCTCGCCTTGGATTCAATGCTGTGTTCAGTAACACGCACAGAGTGAGTGAGTGGGAGAGAGAGAGAGAGAGAGATCAGCCCCCGGTGATAAGAAGGAGAAGAGAGGGGCAGAGAGAGAGCGAGAGCGTACCGAATCCGTCGACGAGAAGCGAGTACTGATACACAAGGTCCATGCAGATGAAAGGCAGATCCTCCGGCCAAACGGCCGAGTACGTCGAGTTAGCGGTGGCGAGGTTCATCCCGCAGGCGCGCTTCGCCGCATTCTTGAAGTCCGAAGGCGTCGCCTTGGCAGTCGTCGCCGTGGGATCTATGAAATCCGCCTGAGCGAGAACACGACTGAATCTACACTCAGAGGACTGTAATTTGAAACGTAAATTCGTTGACTCTGGAAACGATGATTCTTGTGGTGACCTGCGCAGCCTTGTCGAAGAAGAAAGAGGCCAGAAATAGATCTCTCTGTCCGGCACCGCCGCCGCCGTTCCAAACACCGCTGAAGGTGCAGTTCAGGGTCTCGCACGGCGCGTCGACGTTGAGGGCCTTCACGGCGGCTCTCCGGCACTTGGCGAAGCTGGAGCCGGAGGCTGATGCTGAGGCGTTGTACGTCTCCCCTCCGTAGTTATAGGACCCTTCAAAGTGGGGGAGGGGGAGAAAAATAAAGCACAAACCCAGTATGGAAATTTCGAATAAATTACTTTGTAAACCAGCACCAATACATACATTTTTGGAAAATAATCGTTAATTTAAGTGTTTTATATTTTATTATTTTCCATATGGGCCAATCGTTAAGTGGCATCGATGATTTCCATATGGGTCGATCGTCAATCAGGCACATGGTAATTCCATCTCTCTCAGCCCTCTCTTTCCCTCTCCAAGATGGAGGGCTTGGCTTAGGGTTCAAAGTGCCCCCTCAGTGCCCATTTTTCTTCAATTCTCTTCCCTTGTTTGGGTTCAGGCAAACTTTAAGGTTAGTATATATCTAAAAGTATCGATTATAAACGATTATAAACCGTCAATACGCTAATAACGTCAAGCGAAGTGTGATTCAGGCCGAAGAACAATACCCTCGTATCCTTCCAAGATGCAGGAACGGCCGGACCCCCCGCCAACCTTGAGAATCTCGGCCCGTGCGGCCAGTAGACCGTAGTTCAGATAGCTGTCGTTCCAGGTTAGTAGTCAAACTTACGGTTAAATCTCCCACAATCATCATCAAATCAGAGGGACTCAGATCCACGAGATAAGGGGGGAAAGGCAGTACCTGTGGACGTAGAGGTTGTACTCGGCGCCCTTGAGAGAGAACTCGTTCACGTACCCATCTTTCCCATCCTTGGCTGGGGGAGCCTTCGCGGCGTTGGTGCTTGAGACGGCGTAAGCCATCTGCACCGATCCACCCCCGAGGTCAACTACCCCCGCCGTATGTGGATAGGCCTTCCCCAGTCTCCCTAGCAAGTAGTTGATTGTCACCTATGGATCGACGAAACAATCAGCTTGTTAGCTCTAGAGCATACCTTCTGAATCTACATATACATACTGAAACATAGGTATACGCATTTATATTCATGTATACATAGATAATGTGCATTGTATGTAGATATAGATGCACATATACACGATGATGAAACTAGTGAGTAGTACTTGGGAGAAGAACCGTGTAGACATACCCACATATATTTGCCTTCTTGTGTTCCTGAAAGAACAGAAACCCATTCCGGCTGGAAGCTGAAGGAGCTCTTCTCTTGCAGAAGGGCTCTAATCTGCAGTGGTTTCACGAGGTCTGATCTTCAGCGATGTGGTGAAAATGAAGACCGAGATCATTTTCCGGACAGAAGAAAGAGAGTAGAAAGTTGCTGAAGCAAGTATGGGGGTCGCACCGCCTCTAATATCTGCTCCGATTTCTCCGTGCCCAGTGATCTCAACCCCGCCGTCGCCTGAACGAGCAAACCGACGCTGAACCATGATCGCACTGAGCAAAATAATGTTACAGAGAGGGAAGAAGATCTATCTAGATTACCCCGACTCTCACAGGCGTATTCTCTCTCGTTTCCACAGGGACTGCAGCCTCGGCCTTCTCCATAAGAGGAAGAAGGGAGTTCGCAGCCTCCTCCGGATCCGACGCGTAGGCGCTCAATCCTGGCTTCGTCTGTAGAAGATTAAGATACTGAGAAGGAAGAACCCATGCGGCGAAATGGAGACGGAATGATGAGTTCGTAAGGCAATGACCTTGACATAAAGCTCGAGATCTTCGCCGATGGGAAGGAGACGGAGTTCGCTGTCGAAGCAGTAAACATGGACCCGGGTGCCGGAGCTGCCGGCGTCGAAGATGACGGCGTAGCGCTCCGCTCCGCCGCCGCCGGCCGCAATCTTCCGTCCACCGGCTGATGCCACCCCTCCTCCGCCTGTTACGAGGAAGAAGAAGAAGACGGAGGAGATGAGCAGGAGTGGGCCGCTGTCGTTCAGAGTCATGCTCCGGCGCCCCTGCATCTTAGCGAGCGAGCGAGAGAGAGAGAGAGAAGCTCTGTTGTATCGTAACACCGACGGTGTAAACGTCTTAAAAAAACGCAGAGAATTTCTCTCGGGGTTCGAGAGAGGGCCCAATTGTCCAACTTATCCGGCGTCCGCCAATCAGAGACGACCCTCGTGGTTACTGCCCCTCGATTTAGCGGGAATATAAAAAATAAAAATATATTTTTATGACCATGGATTTGATGATATTTCTAGGATATTCTGATGGACGTGCATTCGCACATAAATAAATGATTATTACCAATATTTCGAGGGCAGAATATTCCATAATTTCCGGAGGTCTGACTGCAGAAACATTATGTAAATATAAATATCCAGGAAAATAAATTTAATAGACAGCGCTGCACGTTTTCGATTGTTGGGGGGGGGGGGGGTGCGGTTCACGTGAAGGGAAATTGCAGAGATTAGCCAGCAGGAGCGTCCACTGATCTCATGCCACGTGTCTCGATATAAGAAAATTCCAAAAACTGTCTACTCAAGCATATCTCTCTCTCTCTCTCTCAGAGAGTGATACCGGTCAATTGAAAATGGTGCCAAGAGAAGGGGGGGTGGCACGTGGACGGCCGCCGTGAGCCGCGCGTGTGGTCCCAAAACTCTCCAACCATTGCGCCCCCCCGTCAGAATTTCCGATATAGTTGAAGATTTTGAAATATAATATTCGAATTTAAGATATTTTTAAGTTATGCAAAATCAAAAGATTTCCGGAGGTCTGACTGCAGAAACACTATGTAAATATGAATATCCAGGAAAAAAAAATTAACAGACAGCGCTGCACGTTTTCGATTGTTGGGCGGGAAGATCGACGTGGCGGGCGAAGGCCCAATTGCAGATGGCGACAAGGATTGGCCAGCAAGAGCGTCCTCTGATCCATCTCTCTCTCTCTCGCTGTGAGTAACAGCGTGATCCACGGGCCGGTTGAAAATGATGGCTTGAGAGAGAGAGGGAGCGTGTGATCCGCGCGTGTGCCTCTCTCTCTGGCTAGATAGGTAGTAGACGTTATCTATTTAGAGAGAGAGAGAGAGAGAGAGGTCTCTACTAGGTAGATAGATCTGGGGTCTGACACGGGGCCTATGGTGGTCTCTTTCTCTGTCTGTCTCTTGCTCGGAAGTTACATAGACAAGTGTATCTATTTAGGTTTAGAAAGAGAGAGAGGAAGACAGTAAGAAATGAGTATGCTTTTACAGCCCCTCTCCATGCCTTGGATGGCTCCATCCAGGAAAATGATAGAAGAGGAATTTTGATTAGCCGAGTTTACTTCTCGAGAAGCCATGACAATCGACAACAAGCTTCAGCTTCGTTTTATCTAGACAAAAACATGCACATAATCACCGAGACCTGCTGCAGTTTCAAAACTAGTTTTTTTATTTAAGTAGGAATATCAAAAAAAAAAAGAATTACAGATTTTCTCGAGAAAGGAAGGAAAGCTGGCGCTTTGAAAACCAAATAACCAAAATTCGGATTTTACAAACACTCAAATAAAAAAATATATCCATAGATCACCTGCATAAATTGGAAAATAATAGCCTGCGGGGGAGAGAAACCCAGTTTCTACAGACACATATAATGCACATAATCTCCTCGTCGGAACCCAAGAGGTACAAGAAACCTGGGAACTGCTGGTACAGGAAAGTTGGAGAGCAAGGACCTCTTTTTTATTGCAGGATGGGAGAACCTGACCCAGTAGATTGATTCCGCATCAGTTGTCCACTTCATCTTTGATCTGTTTGAGGAGATCGTCCTTGTAGTCCTCAAAGGTTCCGTCAAAGATGCTGACGGTCCCGTCTTCGACAATCCAGATTTGGCTCTTCTCTTCATCCTCGCACACTCTGGAGATCAACCTCGAATCATGGCTAACCAGGACGACGCCGCCAGAGAACTCCTCCAGTGCTTCTGCCAGGGCATCGATACTCTGCATGTCCAGATGATTCGTCGGCTCGTCCAGCAGCAGGATATGAGGCTTGGACATGGAAATGGAGGTGAACACAACCCTGGCCTTCTGACCTCCAGAGAGCTTGGCGATCGGAGTGAGGTGATTGTGGCTGGGGAGCCCGAACTTCCCCAGCTTGGCGCGAACGGCCTCCTGCTTGCTGAAACCTTCTTGATCAGGATGAAGGCGGAGGAGATACTGGACTGGCGTCTCTTCCATGGTCAGCAAGTCTACAAAATGTTGCGAATACCTCCCGATTCTCAACTTCTGGCTCCGGCGGACCTCTCCTTCGGTGGGCTGCAGATCGCCTGCGAGTAGATTCAGTAGAGTGGATTTCCCGGCTCCATTGGGCCCGACGATCGCAACCCGCGTTCCCATGTCGATGCCAACATCCACATCTGAAAGTCTGAAATCTGGCCTATTAGGGTATGCGAAGCTGACTTCTATGAGCTGCAAGAGAGGAGGAGTGAGCTCGGTGGGCTCAGGAAAGTGAAACTCCACGGTGTAGTCCCTCCACCTCTTTGGTGCCTCTGGCTGCAACTCATCGTCATTGTCCACCTTTCCCTTTGATTTGTTCTTGGACGCTTCCTTGGCGGCAACGAACTTGGCCTTGTCCTTCACCTTCTCTTGCTGCACCCTGCTACCAGACCTCTTTGCAGCTTTGACCTGCTTGTCGTACGTCTCGAATTTCTTGTTCGCCTCCTTCCGCTTCTGCTCGTAACCGACTTCAAACTCGTCAAAGTTGCCCCGGTAGAAGTGGAGCTTCAAGTCATGGAGATGAATAATATCAGTGCAGACGGTGTTTAGAAAATCCCGATCATGGGAGACGACGACCAGTGTTTTCTTCCATCGTGTCAGATACTCTTCAAGCCAGAGCACTGCCCGGAGATCAAGATGGTTAGTAGGCTCATCGAGCAGGAGCAGAGTGGGTTGAATGAAAAGAGCTCTCGCCAGAGAAATCCTCATCCTCCACCCTCCACTGAAGGAACGGGTTGCTCTGGTCTGCATCTCCTTAGTAAAACCCAGTCCAGCCAAGATTTTGGAGGCCTGTGCCTCGGCGGCATCTGAACCCATTATCTGTAGCTTCTCGTAAAGTTCTGCGAGCCTCTCCCCAGCTTCATCGTCTGCATCACCATCGGTATCGCCAGCAGCAGCTCCAGAAAGGGACGCCACTTCCTGGCGTACTCTCACAAGTTCCTCATTTGCAGAAACTACAGCTTCCAGGGCGGACTTGTCATCGCCCACGACTTCCTGCTCAACCAAGAGAACGTCTATATTACGAGGCACCGGAATTTTCCTCCATGCCAAGAGCTTGAGCAGCGTAGATTTCCCTTTCCCGTTGGGACCGATCAGGCCGTACCTCTTCCCGTGAGTAATCTTCACGGTCGCATTCTTCAGCAGCTCCTTGCCCCTGGCTGACACCGAGAAGTTCTCGACCGTGATGTCTCTCACGTTGGCATCGGCAGCGCCAGCGCCGTCCTCTCCGTCATCAAGCGTCGACGCCCTGCTCGCGACGACCACCGTGAAGGCATCCCTATCATCCTTGAGAGCCTCCTTCCTAGCAAACTCGGCGGCCTGGACGGCAAGTTGCTCCTTCTTCTCCCTCTTCTTGAGCTCCTTCGTCGAGGGGCCAACGGATAGGTCCGCCAGCGGCTTCGCCGCCGCAGATCTCGAACCGGAAGCCCTGGAACTCCTCACCTCCTCTCCTCCGCCGAGATCGGGCTCCTCTCCTTCCTCTTCCTCGTCGGACGGGGGAAGGTCGAGGCCGTCGGTATAGGACGACGGATTTGGCTTCCCTTTGGGCTTCTTCGCGGCTGCGGAGGAACCCTTCGGCTTCTGGTCCATGTTAGCGAGCATAGCAGAGACCGATAGCTTCTCCTTCCTGCCGTCCTTCGCGGAAGAGGTGCTGCTCTCCTTGGGCTTAGCGGCCTTGCCCGCCGGCCGCTCCTCCGCCGCCGGCTTCCGCCCCATGCCGCCGGCCGATCGAGATCGAGATTGGGATTGATTTCCTTTCACGGATTTATCGAGGAGCAGAGTAAGAGATGAAGACGGACCAAAAAACCCTAGGCGAAGAGGGTCGGAGGGTATTTATGAGAAGAGCTCAGCAGGCGCTGGTCGACAGTTTTCCATATAAGCTCACACTAAATTTAATATTATAAAAACATAGCCCATTAAGAATAAATTTATGCACATACGTCCATTTGATATCATTTTCCAGAGAAAAACCCTCGCTTAAATTATTATTATGTTATATAGAGTTTTAAGTATTTTATTTATATATGCGCACATTTTATGGTCCGAACTCTGTTGGTAATTTTGTCTTTGACAATCTTACTCTAAAGTTCCAATCGAAGAGGACAAAGAAAAAAATAAATGAAAAAAGGAGTTTATTAGGTATAGATCCCTATAAATCTTTGAACTTACGGATGAGTCCCTGGACTTTCTACTTGTGTGCTCTATGTCCTTGTAAATTACTACAAGCTATTTATTGGTCCATTTAATTAAAAAAATTACATTCATATTCAAGAAAGATGACAATACCCTCATAATTTAACAAATAATGCTAACTCCCGAAAGAATCTCATGGTAATTTTTCATTGATGAGGTTATATTGACAAAGTCTCTTACTAGTTTGGGTTTTATTGCTTGCAAGTTTTGTACTTCTACTCTCTTACGGGATGTGAGTTGACTCACTTGGTAAGAAAAAATGGAGCGTTTTTTACCCAAAAAAAGTTGCCTCTAAGTGAGTCAACTCAACCCCATTTGGAAAAGTCTCAACTCTGTCAATGACCGAGTTGGTAAGAAAGAATGGCAAAGTTATCAATCACCTAGGGAAAGGATGGGAGTTGACTCACATGGTAGGTAAGAAAAAATGCAACACTTTATATTGACGAAGTTACTCTAATTGAGTAAAGTCAACTTATTTGGAAAAGTTTCAACACGATCAATGACCCATGAAGGGACATGCCTTGCTTAGTAGGAGCTTGGAGGTGACAAAGGTATCAGTAGAAGGGAGCCTACCCTACCCATTCAACCAAAGCAAACATCAACACATTGTGATCAAAGTGGATATAAAGATAAAATGACAAATTTGCAATGAAAACATTTGACCCTTAAATATATATTTTGAAGATTCTTTCATAGAATGTGGAAAAGACTTTCCAAATTTTTATGGCTTATCACTTTCAAGAAGAAGTGAATTGACTTCCTTGCAAAGAAGTGAATTGACCCATAACGTCAATTCACTTGGTAAGTTTTTGTGTTTAGTTGTACTAACAATTGTCGATGGAATATGGAGACATTGTTCTTAAACAGTGGAGGAGGTTAGGTATGCTGAACCACTATAAATTATAGTCTCGGCTCTGGTAATTATAGGACACTATAAATTATATAATATTTCACTAAACAACTAATTGCAAACATCGTATGGATTCTATGTGTTTATTACCATAATGTGATCATTCATTTGATATTTAGATTGATCCATTAATATAATCTAGTGTTGATCTAAATCTAGCACTAATTTTAGTTTGTTTTATGAATGATTTTAAGGTATAAAAATGCTCAAGTAATTATAATAAAATCACAACAGAAACAATTTTGCAATGTAACTAAAATTTAGAGAAATCTTATGTAATATGGTTTCTATATGCTAACATTTATGTCTGGTACAGTCTAGACATACATTCAATACTTGCATTCAATACTAGACATACATAGACTAACTTCCATCATCAGAATAAGGAAAAATAGAGACAAAGATGGGTGTAAAATTAGGGTTATCTAAAGCAAATGCATTAAGAAAATGTGCCAGTTAAATAGATGGATGGTTTATCCTCTAAAAAACCTTAGAACTTAAGTACACATTTCTTTTCCAAATTAGTCCGTATATTATTAAAAAAAAAATCAAGTAGGAGAATAGTACTTAAGAAGTATGCTTCCAGGGCTCTAAGTCAAAAGCTGAGGTTACAACATCATCTCCTCATAGGAGAACTAGCTTTTCTCGAGAACCCAAGTTCTTACATCACTCAAACTTGATCATACAGAAAATATGCTGAAACGTCTGACAAATTAATCCTATAAGACTTGGATTTAGTCCATCTCTCTCTCTCTCTCTCTCTCTCTCTCTCTCTCTCTCTCTCTCTCTCTCTCTCTCTCTCTCCCCTATATAGAAAGAAAGAGAAAGGTGGGCCATCACAGAATCAGCCAAACTTTTCTCCAAATGAAGATCAATATAATACTGCCATAACGGATATTGAAGCTTAAATGGGGAAAGTCCAAGTGCCCTAATAACCACAACAGATGTTGTAGGAGGGACCCTCAGAAACCCAAGAAGATGATGAGATCGACAGAAGAAGCCCCCAACGCCTCAGGACCCAACAAACTGCTTTAAAAAATATTAGGGCACCTAAAGAATCAACAATGCCAGAACAACCCACTTCCCCCACCTAAAAATAAAAAAATAGGACTTACCGTGTACGACTGGCTGCTACTCAAATTCGAGGAGCCAAAAATCAGAAAAGATTACATTACAAAAATAAAATGCAACCATAGAAATTCACCTCTCCATGTAAAAAGCTCTCCTTTTTGGACGAAGATCTCCCTTTCACCAGAATCCCATATATGCATGCAGAATGAAGCCTCCACAAGATCTCCCATGCTGACAATGGATCACCAATTTGGGTCTCCACAGAGTCACTCTTGATCTTCAATCTCGGTCTCTAATCAGGGTCCATTACATTCAGGGGAAGCATCCTCTTAGAGCGGCCGGGAGCAAGTAGTATTATCTTCTTCTTCAAGGGCACCATCATCATGAGCTCTTGATCTCTAGTTCCAGGGCCCCAGAATGCATGGGTTATCACAGGTTTACATTGCAATCAGCCATGAATGGATCCCCCCTTATAAGGAATCTCTTCCAGTAGGTCTTATAATTCTGGACTCCGAGCTCCAGCCAGGGCTTCATGTTCCCATTGTAATGCAGGACTGCTGCGCTCTGAACGCCCTCTGTGTTAACTTCATAGCTAGCTCCAAGCCCTGACAGAACCCACGAGCTGTTCAAGGGGTGAACCAGACCCTGGAAGGTGAGCATGGCTGTGGGCAGCACGGCGTCCCTCCAAGAGGTGGCAGTTTTCTCTCGCAGATTCAGATTCTGGAAAGACCCAGCGAAGATGTCAGGAGGAACATTCAGATGGATACTCAGACCCGATGCTAAGCAAGAATAATTCGGATGAAATCATAACGCGTTCCTCTAGAATTAGGGTTCCTCTAGTTCTTCTGCACACCTATGATTTTCAGTCACACGTGTCTAGGGCATCTCTCTCCATCTTTTTAGGGCATAATCTCTCCTTGATTGGAATAAAAGATAGGTTGCATGTAAAATGAGGTGAGGCTTGACCAGCTTCTGCCTCGGTCTGCATTTCGTTGATGACAAGTTGGAAGAACCTAAATCTGGAAAGGTCTCATCCGCGGGAGGGTGATTTTCCAGAGTGAAAACGTTTCCAATCAGGAGTTTGATGAACTAATCTGTGACCCATATTTTGCATTAAGAATTAAATTATTCATTCATTGTGAAGGCAGTGAAACTAGCAATGACGTGCAGTGAATGAAACAACCAAGCCACTTACCTCATGAAGCAGCTGCGTGTAGGTGCCAGTTAGGTTGAGCTCTCTCCACTTGTCCAGATCTATTACGTTCAATCCAGACATCCAAACACAGGTGTCCTTGTTGTAGTTCGTTTCGCCATGCATGCCTTTCAGATGACTCAGTCGCATTCCACAGTACTCCACCGCACCAATCACTTTACCTTTTAGTTCAAGGTTCCATAGATGTGACAAGTCCTTCTGGACGACAATGTCGTCATCCAAGACCACCAGCTTTCTAAGCTTCTTGAATAAATCCGGAAGAAGAAAATGCACGTGACCGAAAACCGGGATGTGCTCAATTCGTGGTTGACCGTTATTTCTAATGAAAATTCGGAACTCCTCGAACATTGACAGGTGAGGTTCCATGCCGAACCCATGAGGGTATTGCAAGCCAAACTCTTCAATGTTCTGAACGTCAATCACAGCGTTCTTGTAAGTGTACTTTGAAAACCAGAATTTCATAGAGAAGTAATTCTGAGAATCGGTGAGCAGGTGAAAAACCAAGTTCTTAGTTTCCTGCACGATTGGAAGGAATATTTGTTAATTTTTCGATGACCCAATAAAAAAAAAAGGAAATTGCGACAATAAGGGGTGCTGGATGTTTAGTAGATGAGTTTATGAAAACAATGTCGTGGGACATCCGCAAGAAACCAATTGAGAGAAGATGAGCGCGGACACCTAATAATAAAGTGATGAGCATAGGAAAGTATGTACGTTGATGATGACATGATTAGTTACCTTTGCACTTGTGACTGTTGAGTTAATAGCGACAGAAGATGCCAGTACGTTTTTTGAAAAAATAACATAATGCTGAAGATCTGGGTCACTAAGCCTTTCAGCATGCGCATCCTCTGCATCAACAGGTAAAATCTTGAAAGATTCCGCAGTCAATCTCATTGACAGACAGTGGAGACTCTTGGGCACGGTCTGAACGCTGAGTTGATAAAGAAATGCACCCTGCTTCGCATAAAATTTCGCCTCCTCCTCTGCCCAGTCAAGAATTAGCCTCATTTTCTTCTCAACATAATTGTAGTCCGGTTGTAATGATTTGCTTCTGGATATCACATCTTCCATCGTCTGCATTCTCTCCTCAAAACTAGAAGCACGACCAGAAGAATATCAATACGACTCGTAAAGAACATGCATCCAAATTCCAAATCGCTCCACCCGTCAAGATTTAAAACTAAGAATCTGGAATGTATGGAGAATCTCAGAAGTAACAAAAATGACCCACGTAACTAGTCCAAGTAGTTATTGTCTCATGACTACAAGGGAAAGCGAAAACTTAAAGTGAAATATTGCATAGGAAAAACAACGACATATCATATCTGTCCATTCTGTTGCCAATCTCCACATCAAACACCAGATTCCCTGACCATGTTACTGAGAATCAGATATCAGAGGTTTTCATATCATTACACTATCGTGCATCAAAAGTGAAGGCAAGCATATTAACTTCCTCTCAAGTGAGTCTCGGCATGAGGGCATCGAATTTAGATTCGTCAGTCAGACTAACATTGTATTTGCCGAAAGACGCCTCAAAGTATGGCAAGTCTCACAACAAAAGTGTAAATAGTAGGGGTTTTCATGTTTTTGAGAACATTTTCCAGGCACTTTCATCTACTATTTGACGTCTTGATGTCAAAACGTTCATTGACATTATGACGTGAATTTCGTCAAAACAAAAACAGAGATACATGATGTTTTTGATAAGTCTATCCCCAATGGGTAAGAGCAGAGACAATATTGCATTCACAGAAGACAATTGAACTGTAAGAAACAGTCCAAATGTTTTACCAATGAGACAGAACCTTGGGGGGAAAAAAAGAAGCCAGTACTCCATTTATAGTATAGAGCGAGAAACTATCAACTGTCCACTGTAATGTTGTATACCAAAATTTTATAAATTCAAATAGGAACAATGAACAGCACAATATAGAGGGAAGGAAGAAAGGGGAGGAAAACTAATCAGACAAACCAGAATACACTCGATTAGATAGGTATCTAGGAAGAACAACAAAAAGAGAAAAAAGGATAAATATCTCGTAACTTACTTAGAAGGAAGCTCGGCATCAAACATAGCTCCACCAAGCAAGTGCTCGTGGTCTTGAATATTCTGTTTCACCTTCTGGGAGAAAACCCCCTGACCCTTAATCTTATCAATAAGTGGGTAATATGCTCTGACCACAAAAAGCTGATCTCTGATTTTTTTAACTATAAGATCCTTCATTCTTTCTTTATTTCTCAAGGACCAAAGACAGTAGCTTCCAAATTGAAGTTGGCATAATATCGTAGTTTCGTCATCACTTTTGATCGTACTTGTTCCAGGACTGGGTTTGGCTACCTGAAATTAAACCAATATAAACTTTGATTCAAGAGTCATCTGCAGAAACTATAACGAAACGCAGAAAATCAATGATCTCATGTAAGATGGGCATACAAAATAGAACAGTTTCTGGTCATATTTGAGAGAGATAAAGGTTTGAAAAGTAAACTGAAATTCACCTTCGCCAAAAGAAATTCAGGAAGATGAAATGAATCGTTCTAGATCAGTTGAATCATTCAATGCATTTTAAAATAAAAATGATGCACTTCATTAAGTTTCAGCATAGGATGATTGAACGTTTTAGTAATCCATGAGTTCATAATCGAATCATTACATCAGTGCTAGGAGAAGGATGTGTCTCATTCTCAACTGCTGGAGGGTGGTTGCCTGCACCCAAAAAGCAAATTGAATACCAGTCAAGAGCCAAAAGGACTCCAACAACAAAGAAAAAAACAGAGGAAAGGAATAAGTAAGAATCTTAGAACCCAAGCTTAAAGTAACGTATTAAACTTACATACCTTCAGAGTGGATGGGAGTTTCGTCTAATAAAGAAGTTGAGTTTACATTAGTGCTATTTTGGATGTTTCCTGGCTCCTAGAAAAGAAAGAAACAATATGACACATAATTTAATATATTCCTTAAGGAAAATCCAAAAATTAAACAACAGACATTGAAAGAAAGAAAGAAAAAATTATTGATTTGAATACAACCGAATTAAATAATATAGATGAGTGAATATTCAAGCGAGAATTGAAAAGGTTCTTAAAATCTCATACTAATAGCATCATCCAAATTACAAAGGAGCGGCTAAAGGCTAAACGTCCTAGCATACGTCTGTAAGGGAAAATCCAGTCATTTCATTAACAAAGCTAAGACATAAGAGAGGTCATTTTCATATAGAATAATGTCATCCCTTCTGACTGGTATAGTCGAAAGGGATCGTATGTGCATTACATAAGCACATAGAAAACATGACATTTATTTTTGTTCCCTATTAATATCCCCATCTTTTAGTAGGAGTTGGGTGGATGAAGAAAAAAATGGTGCCAGATTCTGTACCTATCAACTAGCTCTATCTAAAACATATGACAAAAAGGTAGCCACCCTCAATGCCTTTGGCCACAGGGGTAGCAATGTCTAAAAAATAACAGGTGGGAGTTGGACATCATGAAGTCAGAAAATATGAAACGTTATGAAGCATTGATCATTTTTTTTCATTGTATTTGTCTTGGCATTACCATCATTATAGATAACAACATGTGAAGCACAAGCTCTGAAACATAATTATTTATATGCTCTTCCATTTTTTTGTATCTTCATTCTTAATCCTTGGAGAAAAACATGCCAACTGCATCCTAAAAGGTTCGAAGATTCGATCTGTTATTTAATAATTTGATGGAGACCAAAACAATACAGAATATAACACTCTTGAAGGCGTTACGCTTTTTGAAAATGTTTGTTTTCACAAGAATTCAAAGGATAAATATGATGTTTTTACAAGTAAATTCCTATGCGATTTACCACTATTTATACAAAGATGAAATCCAAGAAGTAAACGCAGAGTAGATAAAAACTAGATAGTGAACCTCAGGGAAGAATGGCCTAAAACTGCTGGCTAGTCTGTCCACAATTCTGGTTCCAGCACCCTATACAAGATCCACATACAATAAAAACCATCAAAATAAATATCCTCCCTACGATCAAGAAGATGTATCCAGATGTCTAACAGAATAAAAAAAACTTGTGATGAATCATCAGAGAATTCGATAAAGGAGGAAAATGACAGAATAAAACAAAAGAAGAGACCTCCTTTGGCTTCTCATGATCAAGAAGATCCACTCCATCAACGCTCCGCACATTAGAACCCTAGCTCAAGGTCAAAAATAGAAACAGTAATGAATAACAGAAAATGCAAATTCAATAGCAAATCTCAGTTCATAAAAGCAAAGAGAGCTACTCACCGGAGGTGACTGGTCGTCACTTAAGTATCCTGCAAGGATGGGTAATACGTAATCAGAGAATTGGAGAAAAAAAATCCGGAATCATTCTACATAAACTACTGAAAACGAGAAACGCAAAATGTGGCGGCATAGACCCTGCAAACAACAGAAAGAACTGACACCAGCGCGAAACCTTTTGAGGGAAAACAGGACCACCCGGAGAAGCGCAAGACTCTTCAGATCTGAGCCAGCAAGAAACTCAAAACCACCAGGCAACGGCAAATTGAACATTCGAGCAAGGCAAACTCAATGCAGGGACCCGATCTAACTCGTGCAACCCCCGGAACAGTCAGAGATCTCGGGATCGGAAGCGCAAGAACATCTGTTCCGGAGAGCATTTCCGAATTCCGATGACCAGGGAGCATTCCCTGCTCTAGGTGCATACCATAGGAGGAGCGGCTCTGGACCCCGAACAGGAACACGAGCGGCAAAAGGAGCGAGAGGACGACGAGGGTGAGCACAGCAAGTGCGAATCCCTTCCATCTCCTCTTCACCGCAGGAGTCACCATCCCACCCTTCATCTCCCCCCTCTTCCCCGTCTACAGATCTCCCTCACCCATCCCTGCTCTTCCCACTCCTCCCGTACCCACTCTCCCCCGCCAAGATCAAATCAGCTACCCCCTCCCCCTCCCCACCAGCGACACGCGTCTAATCAAGCCCTCCCTTCGCCTTCGCCTGTCGTCCTCTCCTCTTCACTGATTCATCCCCCTCTCTGAGGTGATAGACAATTAGGGTAGAGAGAGAGAGAGGGAATAGTATGGGGGGTTGGAGGAAGCTGACGTCGGACGCCGACAAATCTAATATTTTTATTATTTATCGGGTGAAATTTATTCTGCAAAAGCTCCCTCGCCGCCGTGGACCGAGAATTTAATATTTAGGGGCATATACTTGATACTATTTTTACTAATTTTTCTTTGCCCTGGATCGTGCCGAAAAAGCCGTTGACTCTGTGGGTGAGATATCGCTGCCTTGTAACTCCTCCTAATATTCATAATATTTTTTCTAAAAATAAATGGGAAGACCATTGAAAAAGAAATTTTGATTTTTCCCCCCAGAGTTTGTACAAGTTTTTTTTTCGTTTTCTTATTATACTATTTTTTTATGTCCAGGATACGCCGTTGACTTGTGTATGCTCTTTTCTTATTTTGAATCCATATTAGAATAATTACGGTATCAAAACGGCATGTGACTATATGCAAGATTCAGTTCTACTAATTGATATTCGGAATCTAGAGAAAATATTTTTAATTAAAAAAAGTCCTCATCATTTCGGTAAATTAAAAAATTAAGGAGAAAATATAATTCCACCCCTGAAACAGAGCAGAGAAATCGGTTCTTAGAAAATTGACCAAGTAGATCCGCATCTCTAATCTTTCCCTCTCTTCTCTCTCTCTCTCTCCCTCTCACACGGAGGTTGAGGAGACGGTGTCGGTGGGTGACTGCGACGGCGGAGAGGGGGAGGGGGGGGAGGTGGGGGGGACAGTGTGGACCGTCGGGTGAGCCGTCGCACGTCGATGGCCGTGACGTCGCCGTCATCACGAACATGGGAAGATCTCAAGGTGGGGGCCCAGAGGACCAGGTCTCTAGCTAAGCCCGAAACGTGACCCTTCGGCCACTGGGTGCGGACCCAGTACGACCGGAGCGTGGACGGCCCAGATGATGACACGTTTATCGGTCCATCATTGAACCTCATTGGGCCTAAATGGGATATTTCGGGCCCGCCTTCATACGGAGCATGCCTAGAAAGTGGAATAAAACCACTACCTCCTTTTGTTGACTATAGACCAATTGACTTTCGCATTATGCTGATAAAAATGGTAACAAAAATCAAGTGACGAACCCAGAGATAGACAAAAGACGTTGAGGACTCCGTAACAAATGGGGAACGATTGCCACCCAACCTACCTCTAACCCTGTCGTCTTTACTGAAAAAGTCTGATCCAGATTTCCAGGAGGCCTTGGCCTTACAAGCTTTCTGACCTCTGGGACAGAGAAGATGACGAGTTTCGATCCAAACCAAAGTCAACGGTCAGGGGGAATAAAAGTCAACCAAACCCTCAGACGAACACCGAAAGGGTCAAACAAACATTACCGGTTTCTTTACAGCCCGCCGAGGCTTCCTCGGATGCCCTGCTGCAGCTGCTTCAGAGAACAAGCTGCTATATTTTTCAAGAACCCTGTTCTTCTCCTCTGACGATCCCATCATCTCGTACGCGTCTGCCACCTTCTGCACGATGGATTTGCTGGGCGACTTGCGATCAAACGATTCGAGGGCCTTGAACAGCTGAAATATTTCACATGAAATGTACCATGAAAATAGAGATTTCGCTACTTACTCCCTTAAAAAAAAAACCATTTCAGTGGTAATTATGTTTCACGTGATTTCGATGACAGCCATTGAATATTTCACACGAAGTATATCGCATAAATAAATATATTTGTTTTCAACCATAGTCAGGGGTGGATTAAAAGATAATTAATTAAGTGGTACCCTGCCAGCCCATTCCAGCATGTTGTTTTACTAATAACGACAGGAAATATACACATGAAATGGTTCATATTTAGTAATGTTAAGGAAAACCCAGGTAATTATGTTTCACATGATTTCACAAGAACTATATCGCATAAATATATTTGATTTCAACCATAGTCAGGGGTTCATATTTAGCCATGGGCTCATTAAAAAAGAATTAATTCGGTGGTTTCAAGCTTTCTGAAAATACCTTGATGAGCCTCTCCAGCATGTTATTTCGGTAGTAAATAGAGACCATGAGATCGCAGACCCGCCATGGCACCGAATGGATATCACTCCCGATCTTCTTCAACCAGATTCGGTGGGCTTCTTCTGCTCTGTGATCCTTCTCTAAGGCCCGAATCAGCTGCTCGTATGTTCCCATTGTTCTTCCTTGTCCCTTACTCAGCATCCACTTTATGACCTGGCAAGAACAGATGGAGAAGAAGAAGAAGAAAAAAGAAAAACCAGAAGGAAGACAGGATGAGTACGAAGTGTTGAATGAGATATCTTTCGAGCCCAAGAGGCGGATTATTTGCAGAAATGGTGTATAGGACCTGAACAACTCTGTGCCACTGCTCCTCCTTCTCAAGTGTGATGAGTATTCTCTTCAAAGAGACCAGAGGAAAGCTCCTCTCCCAGGCAACCCAACCATCAAGAGTCCCATAAACAGCCTCTCTCGAATCATTAAGATTTATAAGCTGCAAGAGGGCTAATCTCCATCACATCATTGGATAAAGAAGTAGAGCAGCAGAAAATCTGGTCAATGACAAGTATAACGAAGAACGGCGTGCCTCCATTCTGCAAGGGGCTTTTGAAAAACTTACGTATCTCCAATTACATTCTTCCTTACAGAAATCAAATCTCTGAATCATGTCATCAGCCACAGATATCATCATTTTGGGAAATTTTTGAACCCAATAAATCCATCTGCTTGTTAACCTAATACTGGAAGATGTTAAATCCCGGACTCATTTGATAGAAGGTGATGAGGTCATTCAGTCAATCATACAGTGGGTATACAGGTTTACAGATCATTTTTGCTGAATTTCGTAGGGCAATAAATCTTAAATTTATCTTTGAATGCTTTCGCTATTTCTAAAAAGTATTTAAGGTTTATTTAAGACCCTAGTTAACCCAACCGTTTTCTTCTATTTTTTAGGAACATTTGAGGCTTAATCTAATCTATTCCAGCGGATTTATCTACTTTTTTGGAGTGTTTAATGCCGAAATTCCGGCCCATTAGTCATGGGAACTGTTGGGTTCTAGGTCAGACCTAAGATCTCCCCTTCAAAGGCCTCAAATTCCACCTATAAATAGGAGGTGGAACTTGATGTTCCCATTGCTAATCCATCACAAGTAATCAACTTAGAGAAAAAAAATCAAGCTTCCTATGATATAAATCTTGTTCTAAAAGCAAGACACCATGATAGGGATCCTAACTATAAACATAAACCTACAGTGATGCTTATCTGATTGGTCAACCATTATTTAAATTAATATTTTCTGACTTATCTTAAAATCAATCATATACATGGTGTGTACTGCATTATAGAGGTAGAACATTGTCTGTGCCCCACCAATTGAATATTTTTTTACACAAAGGGCCCAATGGGCCTTTGATCAGCAGCAAGTTAATTGATTTTTTTTATAAATAGAAAGCATGCAATCAGTCAACAATTCAATAGATACTATCTAATTTTGCAGAAAAGTCCGTGTGCTGATGGACAGAATGGATCTGAAACCCAACATAAGTCACATTGTCTAGTGGGCCACTTCAGACCAGGTTCAATCAAAACCTAAACACACCCACACCCTGACGCCTAGGAGAGAGAGAGAGAGAGAGAGGGGCTTACTGGGGTTTTCCCATATACCAGCTTGATTCATTTACCGATTTGACGGAGTGTTTGCGTTTTAGGCACCGAGTAATATATTCCCAATACAATGTAGGCATTCGTTCATCAAAATAATTAGGAAGTTGTGTTCGAAGCAGATGAAAAACAACCGCATAATGTATAACAAAAAGGAAATCGCAAACAGCTCAGAAGTAATAAATTATTCTAGACTGATGTCCGCTTTTTTACATAAATTATAGAACTTAATTGGATCTTTCAATTCAATTTACACAAAAAAAATTGTCAAAAGTATTTTTCATCGGTCTTTTGGGGCGGAGACAGAGTTCTTGCTGCCCACTCTCACTTATCATAAGCTGCGGTAGCCCTTCATGTTTGAATATGAGCGGAAAAAAAAAATCACAGATCTGGATGGCAGTGCCTACCGCATTGAGAAGAAATGTGCTCTTATCCCTCGATGAAATATTTTCTCCGATAGCTTTCTTCCGTGGTAACATTGTTTTGCTTGAAAATTGATCAAGAGCTTGATAGTCTCCCTGAACCTAAACACATTAACCCTTTTGTTTCAGGGCAAGCTTTAAAACTACCATAGAGAAAAATCATAAAGGTTCAGAAAATGGGCCTTTATTGTGTCCAGAAACCATTGACTGGGGGGAGAATTTATAAAAAAATAAAAAACAAGAATATTGCACATAATCATCAGATAAAATAAACTGGAATTTGATTCCCCATTATACACCCAAATGCTCAGAATGATGTCTTTTTTAGAAACACATGCAACAGGTTTGTTTCTTTTTTCTTGCCGATCGGGTACAATGATTTTTGCTAAGATTCCTTCATCATTGTACCAATAGAGAGAGGATCTTTTGATGGCATTTTTAAATTATTACAAGTAAATGGAGAAAAATGACGAATGATGACTGATACACTCTGTGAATGTTGACAAAATAGGCTTCTGCCAGAAAACTTAGAAGAGAATAAATTGCCAATCAAACAGCAAGAAACAACTGTTTCTGTCTTCATCCATCATCCTCCAAACTCCAACTTGATGAGGTGAGAATATAGTCACAGTTTCACTGCTTTTCAATGTCATATATCATATATACATCCAATATGCTTCATTTCATATCGTTCCTCATTGCCTCCAAACAAGTTCTACTCAGCTTCTTCATCTTCACGAAATGTTGGCCATGGCTGTAAATAACTATTCATGCCGTCTTCCATGCAAGGGTCCAAACAATTGTAAGAAGCTTTCAGAAAAATTTATCAGCAACTGCCTATGCACTTACGTTGGTAATATTTTCTAAGACATGCATACTTAGTCAACATGACTATTGCCAGACAATCTATCCCGTATATTGTTGCTGACCTAACTGTTGTTGTCTAAAACTTGTTCTTCAATATAAAAAGAATTTGATAATCTCGATGCACTGAAGAAGTTGCTTCTATTTTAGCTAAGTACCTGTGATCTTATTAGAATTGTAATTTCACGTATTACATTATATTAAAAAATGATTATAAGTCATCACTTTCGAGAAACTCTATTTCGACCTTGTAACACAGAATAGAAAGGACCGTAAAAGAAAAAAGACGCTCAAAATATATTGAATAGGAACGCAAAGCATACGATGACATAGCACAAGATAACTGTGGTAGGTGCTACCAAGAAGGACAAATCTTCATGTAATATCAAGAAGAAGAGTTTGACTAAAAAAGTTCAATCTTCTAACATAGAAAAAAGAGCAATATCAAAGTTGTAACAGAAGAAAAATAGCATAAAACAAGTAATTTTCAGTGTGCACAAACCTCTGATGATCCTGCGATTGGTTTAGACTCTGAATGATTCTGAGAATCCTCTTCAGTAAATTTATACATATCAGTGTGCCCCAACCTACTTTCGACCATTGAAGTAGAATAACGTCTACCATCTAACCAATCAGCCTGCAACCCAAGTCGAGTTATTATAAAAGCTACCAAAGGGTATGAAGAAAGAGAATAAAAATCAAAAAAGGTACCTGGATTACCAGATTCCATTTACAGTTCCTACAAATAAAATAAATTAAGCATTAGGTTACAAAATGTCATCAACATCAGACTGGGTTATGAAATTCTCTTTCCATAAAAGTGATGATTATTAAAGGTATCTAATTGAATCCTAACTAGTGAGCCAACGAGGGTAAAGGGATTCCGCCCCCGAATCAAACTGAAGGGAAGTTCCAGTCTTTTTCCCAGGCTTGTCTTGCAGCTAGGCCCATACTAACTATAACCAGAAAAAAATGAGGTATTCACATTTAGAAAGCATGAATTTCCCTCGTTGATATATTGAAAACTCTACCCTTACAATCCTCACTTTCAAAACGAATACTAAGGATACAACCATGAACAGGATTTATATCGGGATCTTTCAACTACAGGCCACTTTCGCCACATCTTATTTTACAACTCGTTGATTGGTTCTCATGTTTCGCTGACGAAATTTACAAGTCAATAAACAAAAAACTGCGATTACTGAGAACCACATTAGTTGACATTATCTTAAAGAGAAAGCAGATAAAAATGACATAATGGCAATTTAAATTACGAATTGGCTATGTAAGCATCGTTGCTTAATGAAGATCGTAGAAGCTTGACTGATCTGCACAAAGATGCTTCCAAACGCTGCATAATTGTGGCACTTAATCCGTTCTCACTCCCCCCTTTTGTCTTGGCATGAAGATGTCATAAACAGTCTTCAACTAGAAAAAAAACACAAAAAGGACGATTAAATAAAGAACATAAGTCTAGCCAACACAGGACACTAAGTTGTTAAAGAGGAATTGCTTCCCAAGATTGGAAGCGTAATAAATTTTTAGAAATATAAATTGAATATTAATAATATAAGACAAAAAAGACACCCCATGTGAAGCAAGGTTAGAAAGAGAATGATGCCGATGTTGGCCAAATTGGATGCAGGCGGGGAATTTTTTTCTTGTTTCAACGAAATAAAAAAAAGGTAAATGAGATTAATTACAACTATAAATGTACATGTTCCTTTCAGCAGTCATGAGAACCTCAGTTTATTCGAATAAAAGTGGCCATGACGTAAGCAGAAGATGATTCCAGGGACGAATAAAAAGTTCAAGCTGCTGCCTCCAGGTTAAAAAATGGCAAAGAGAGAAAAATAGACGTGTTGGTTATTGGTGTTTCATTATGTCCCGGACCTGCGGTGTTTACCGGAACACAGACAGAGGGCAGAGAACACATGGCTCTAATCACATAGGGTCACTCTCCCCACGTGCAGTCAGCATGGCAAAGGAGATACGGATTTGGGGAGGGGGGAGGAGGCTCACCAGGAGCTCCCGCGATCAGGATATGTGCTCCGCGCCCAAGACGGATCGGACGATGGCCCCGAGACAGATGAGGGATGGAAAATCTCCGACCGGAAGAATTGGCCCGCAGAAACCGCCCGAAGTAAGCGACCGACCTGATCGACGCTAGCCGCGTGCGCACCCCTGATGAAGGACCCGGTTATGGCCGGACGGCAGGACCCCGTGAGCACGCAAGCATGGAAAGAGAACGGAGAAAGTGCCGGTGCAGGAGGCCAGAGCCAGGAGAGAGACGGCGGCGGCGGGGAGCAGCTCCTCCAAGCGAGCGTCGCGCGAGAGCAAGAGGGAGAGAACGGCGGGAGTGGCAGCTCGGAGCTGTTTGCGGGGGGGGAGTAGGACAAAGGGACTTTTTTCTCTTAGCCCACCACAAAGACGATCAGTTACAAATAAAATTCTCTCCTTCTAATATTATTTTTATCTCCCTTTATCGATGTTTTTTTAGACAAATATATAATTAATATATAAAAGGTAAAATCCGTCAAGGAGCCAGTTTTTTCCTCTTAGCCATCCACAAAGAAGATCAGTTACGAATAAAACTCTCTCCTTTTAATATTATATTTAGCACCTCTCCACACCATATTTATCTCTCTCTTTGTTGATTTTTTTTTAACAAATATGTGAATACGATGTAGAAAAATTAAAATATTAATTAGGAGCCGTCATTTTTCGTTGGACAAGAAGACCAAAAGGTGATTTTTCATATATATATATACTTGGCTCTTTAGAAAGAGTAATACTCTGAAGTGATTTGTAAGGTGTGCAAAGGTTTTTTATAAATTTAACATAGGAAGAAATGTGTTTGATTGCATTGACAAAAGGAATGAAAATCTGAAACTGCAGAAGTATTTTTATTAACTCATCATCAGGCTCCATCCTAGCTCTTGTCTTAAGTTCTAGGGCCTTAGGGAATAGCACTACCTTAGCCTTCCTTGTTATACTCCTGATGTCTATCTTCTCCCCACATTCTTTATCTCCTCAAACTTTTCTTTCAATTCTTTTTCTCCTTCATCAGAAAATAAATCATCATTTTGCTCACCTATGGTGGGTGTTGCTTTTGCTATTACCCTATATATATATATATATATATATATTGATCAATATAAAATAGTAATTTAAGGTATTGGGCATTGAGCACTCAAAACTAGGTTGCAGATTCACCATTTTTATTTTTTATTTTTATCTTTATTGAAAATTTTAATTTAACTTAATTATTTAAAGAAAAAATCATAAGTAAAAGTTTACAATAAGAACATTGCACATGCGTAAATCATATCACATCTAGGTAATATGTAGGCACAAAAATGATGATAAGCAGTGATGAACCACCATAATTCATAAATTTCCTTTCTTTTTTTTTTTCTTCACACGTGTGTGGAAAAGGCGTCAATATATACAATTTCTGTTGATTGTACTGAATCAGCTTCAGGCCATGGCCAAATCCAGCTCAAACTATAAGAAACTGGAGAAAATAATGTGCATGAATGAGTATGTGTGGAGCGTGGCCCTCATCTTGATCTCCAGCTAGTTCTAGCCCTCTTCTTCTACCTCAGGTTCAGGCAGCAGTGGTTGTTCTATGACTGGAGGTATAGCATCCACCTTGTAGCGCAAGCTCTGAGATAATCAATCAGAAGTAAAGGAGAAGCAATGAGTTGGAACTGGTTCGAAAGCATATTTGTTCATCCTATTCAATGTGGGATGCTTCACAATATTTTTGCAAGAATGAAAGAAAAAGCTTCGTTGAGTGATTCTAGTCAGCTGATATCATCAACTAATTTTCTGCTTGCTAACGTTTTCAGGGATTTCCCCACCTTCTTGAAGAAGGTCGAGTAGGAGTTGTCCCAGATGAGCTTGTAGCACCCAGTTGAGATGGTGCAGAAGTTCCCCTGCAAGCAAAACCATGAGCTCTCCAAGAAGCTGGGACGGGAGACGCCCACCATTTACAGAAAATGTGCTGAGATGGGCAAAGAAATGATAACCTACTTGGTCAGATTCATATCTCCGATAAGGCAAAATCAGCTGCAGAAAATGGAAAGCGAATGCAAGAAGTGAGGCCAAACACACGCTGCAGGGCGACGATAGCTTTCTAATGCAATGCCTCAACAGGATGAACAGAGAAGGCTCACCATAGTTTCCCCAGATGGGCTCACATATTCAACACTGAATCCAATATCCTGTGCAGTCATTGAGGGAGGGAGGGACAAACACATAAGTAGCATAAAGAAAGAAAAAAATGATGTCAAAAGTAGAATTAAAAAGGAGAATTGTTCATTCAGTCAAAGGGTTTCTCAGAGAAACCGCAATTGAATGTTTCAGCATTTTAACATGAGAGCACAAGAAGGTCAATAAAAGGTAAAGAGACGATCTATAATTATGCTCTCGAGTAATCTTTGTTAGCTATTTCTGTAAAGATATCTTGTATTTTTGGAAAAAAACCCATTTATAAATGCTGCATGAATGAAAGAAAGGATGAGCCTAAAACTAGAAATACTTTAACACCCACTATTCACTTATATTCATGTCTCCATAGAAAATTGCACACCTTTGCAAGAAATCTCTCGCAGATTAAAGAAAACGTAGTGCAAAAAAAAAAAAACCCTCGTCAGAACTCCCATTAACGAGAAAAATACTAATGGACATCAAAAGAAAATGGGGGAAATGGTCTGGATCGTACCACATTCACTTTCCCTTGAACCAATGAAAAATCCCAAGCAATATATGAGTTCACAGATTCAATCGCCAATGATACCTGAAGACGTTGCAAATACATTAATAAAATAATTGGCGGCAGTATATTCCAAATAATCATTGTGGACAGAGTATTTGAAACTAAAGCTAAGAGAAACAATAAAGGGAATTTGGTTTAAACCCCCTCAAAAGCCAGTTGAATTATTGATAAGCCCCTCTCTTTTTCAGGCTGCCATGTAACTAAACTCTAAGTTTTTGATCCTCTGACTATATCTTATTTCAGAAATAACAATATCTAAATAGAATACTCAATGGATATTTACCGCATGCTGATATTATTTTAAAACTACAAATATTCCTTCTACCTATATCTCCACAGTAATGGGCATGGTGGGCTGTTGGGAGTACAGTGGGGGAGACTGCAGCAACTGGGGCAGCTGTGGGAAGCAGAGGGCTTTGGGGAAGAATGCCCGAGGAGATGGGGAAGGGATCTGGGTTATATGGTCTGATGGGGGCCCAGCTGAACAGGGAAAGGGGGGGAATGAAGCAGCCGGGTAAAGAGCAAGTCTGTTGGAATGACGATGCATGAGAGCAGAGGCAGTGATAATCATGTTCTTACTTTAAATCGACCTCACATGGCTCACTAGCCACTGGTTTCGTTCCAGGAAATCAAAAGGTTTACGAAATGCAATTAAAGTTTTTTCCAATTCTCTTCTTTATAACACGATGGTTATTAAAAAAGTTAGAAGCTATTTCATACTTCTGAATGACCAATCCTTTCCTGATCTTTGATTCGTAAGATCTCCATTATATGATAATTTCAATCCCCTTCACAGATCACAACAACACACTTTTTTGTCTTAACGAATTTTAAGACCATTTCTGAAATTATCATCTTGGAGCTCACATTCCTCCTAAAAAAATTTCTTTTCAGAGCTTTACTCCCTCCGACTATTGTTCATAAATGACTCTTAGAACCCTAATATTCTTCCGTTTTACGCCCAAAACTCGAAAAGGCAGAAATAGTCCAAACCAGATCGTAAGGCCCAATTGTCTCATAACCATTTTTGGCTAACGTCATTCCCGAGGATACCTTATTTTTTGATAAAAAAAGAAGGTTAGAGAGATGTGGACATTTTAGAAGCAATGTATACAAATAAGAAAGATGATTCAACATTCTATCAGGAAATTCATGTGATTCATCAACTGAAACATGGAAATCTCTCATGAATACATACTTTGGTAACCTGACTGGAAAGTAGAAAGATCTTGGCTCATTTTGCCATTGCTGCTTGGGAAACCACGGTGGATTACAAGTGACATCTACAGATCATCCAGAAAAATAGCGTTTCTGAATTTCCTACTAAATATAATACAAAGGTTAATGGACTGCATTATCCTAGGTAAGGATCTCTCATTCCCCTCGAATAATGCTCAATACAAGACTTTTTAATGAAGAAGGAAGCGGAAGGTGATACATAGAATCTCTGATGCTTCTCCAATCATTGTAGTTGGTGAATCATTTGGCCCCTCGGGAATAGGTCTGAACATCAATTGAGGGAACGAAACAGAAAAAAAAGAAAGAAAAATACAAATGTGTTTGCAGTCATTCTGCTAGGGAAAATCAAAGACAGAAAAACTGTTTGGGGGAAATATCCAAAGAAGAAGACTGAAAATTCAAAAAAGGGAAGGAAGACTAATCTTCTTAGCCGATGCAGCCTTATTCACAGGAGCATAGCAACAGATGTGTCTATTGCTTCTATGAAATGTGGTACTAAAGTAGTATTAAAAGTGGTGATACTGGCCATCCAAAGCTACTCTCGTCGCCTTTTTCCCATAAGATATTCTTTGACTATGAAAAGACCTTTCTATAAATTCTCTCCACCTTTACATTAACTTAGTCAAGTATTACCAAGATGCTACTGTCTTGCTCTACAATGATGGCACTGTTAACCCTTCTTGGGCCACACATGCAAGAGCTACGGACCATTGGTGTCCCAGACATTTTCTCCTCCTATTCCCTGGGTTTAAGGTAAGAAAACGTGATGATGGCAAATGGTTTCAAAGCAATTGCTGAACAAGCTAGTATTAGCGTCAATGATCGCTCAGCCTTGCTATTAACCCTTTACATTCATAAATTCTCAACTAAGTCACTCTCTGTTAGTAGTTTGACAAAATTCTTAAAATGTTATTTCAAAGTTATTATGTCTTTAAAGACTTGTGGGCGAGATAAATGCTTAGAAGTGGTCACGAAAAAAAACTTATTGCCTCTAAGATGGATTATCCTATATCTTTCAGACCCAAAAGATTGTTGCCGACGCAAATCAACAAGGTAAGCAGATAACTCGCTTGGAGGAATTATTTTCAAAAAAACAACTTAAAACTTTGGTTTTCATCCATGTTTACTCAAACTAGTCGCTGGTCTCTTAAATGCCATGTTCATCAAATCTTTCAGCATTGTCAAAGTTTGTTCCCTTATTTAACACTAAAATCCCCACCCTTTTTGATAACATGCGGGGACCTTCCCAACCATGTCTATGTGACGATACTAAGGACATCGGATTATTGAAGGTCAAACTTACTGAGAGATTTATAATAAAGGACTTCGGAAATTTGCAATATTTTCTCGAAATTTGCACAGGAGGATTTACACATGGATCACTGAAAAGATGTTGGAAGGTTAGGGTAAATCATAATTTCACCTCCTCTTTGACCCTGATAAAATACATCATGGATTATTGATAAATTATTATATTTAACTCTTACTTGACTTGATGTCAGTTTTGATGTTGATGCTATCAGCCAGTGTGTACACTCACAAAATGACTATGAGATGAAGGTTGCAGAACTGATTTTTCGTTATATCAAGTCAAATCACAAGTAGAAGAATCCTTCAAGAAGCAACACTTTTAAACTGAATGATACCTCAGTGCCATGCTAGTGGAAGACTAACTACAGGATATTGACCGGACCTTGGTACAATCTAAACACCCCGAAAGAACTCTTCTTCCCCCTCACCGGCAAGCATTCCAGCAATCACACCACTCCCACTCTCCTCATGGCCCTCCTTCCCCCTTCCCACATCCAATGCCCGCTCACCTCCTCTGGCTCCGACGCCTCCCACTCTCTTTCCCTAGGGTGCATCATTCCTCTTGCCCTAGCTCGCCAACTCTCACCACACAGCCATTTAACACCTATTTCAGGAATTCAAATAAAAGTTTCTCTCATGCATACCTTGATCTATTACTGTACGAATAGCATTCACAACTGTCGATTGAGCAGCAAAAGGCTGAAAAGCAAGTTCTTTTGATGACATACCTCATGAGTCCTTCCAGCAGGGATGATTGCTTCCTTAAATTCATTAATTTTCCTGGTTAAAGCAAAGAAGGAATCAGAAACATAGGTTTATCTCTCACACTTTCAGTGCTATGGCTCAGAATGTGAGTTACATGTACACTTGACAGATATTTTGCTTGACAGAGGACTTGCCTTGATTCTGCAGCACCAGCTTCCTCGGCTGAAATGAAGAAAGGAGAATTTGCAAAAACCTCACTGCAACACAAAGCTTTTCCGGTAAGAAAACTTCTGCAAGCCGTTTCTTGCATATCCAAAATATAAAAATAGAAATTTCAATGAAATGAATGAGCCTTTAATAATATTACGAGACCATTTCTTTTTATGAAACATAATTTTAAAGCTAACCTCAAATCCTAAACAACACCTAAAGATATTTAGGATCAGAGCCAGTGTAAGCTTCTAACGCAGATTAGCCAAAATTGGAAGATCAGTAGGGAATCCAGTAGACGATCACAATCCAACTGGTATTCACCTGATCCATTTCAACCAATTACTGAAACTAAATCCTTTCTCCCCATTTATTTCACATTCACTTTCCCTGCTCAGCTACATCCATCTGCAAGAAGCTTTTCATGTATTTAGGAAATGGAAGGGTATTTCTTCTGTTTAAATTTTGTGCACCGAATTAAGGTTCACCCAAAATCGATTATGTCATTCAGTCAAAAAGCGCCAATCCTGAATCAACTATCCTTCAGCAATGGCTACTTTCGCCAAAACTGCCTAGGGACACGGGTAACGGCAAAGATGCACAGGTCAACAAGAAGCTGCAGTGGATGCAGAGACAACTCTCTTTTCTTTCCTTCCTACGTAGCCCTCTTTAGAATCAGATCTTCTAAACCAGAGTCTGTCAGGAAGAAACCAAATGGATGTATTTGATTCTTCAAAGAATATGTAAGTACAAATGGAGATTCTAGATGTTGTCTTCCTCTGTATATATTAGTGTGTATGCCTCATAAAATTGATCAGTAATCGGACTGGAATTGGTCTGGTTTCAGTTTCCCCCGTTTTCTTGGTCGTATTCTTAAAAAAATCACTTCCTATCTCCCGGTTTTTTACAAATATAAATGGCTTTAAAGGATTTGATAAAGATCATATAACGCTGTAATAGTACCACCCTGAGACTAACTATGAAAATAAACCACCTCGTCTGTCATCAGACATTGTCCCCGTAAGTTCCACTGCCCACTGCTCAATTCCTTGGCCACCGCTACCGGTGAGTCCTTTTTGTTCCTCCTCCCTCTTCCCCCAACCTGTTCCCTTTTTTTTTAGTTAGTCCCAGCACATTACCTCCATGGTACAAATTGGATGCGGAACTTTCAAATCAAGTTCCAATTTTCTGATGAAGAACATGATGTAGTCTGTGCGTATGTGTTTGTGTGTGTGTATGTGCGTGAGTGAGAGACAGACAGAGAGACAGAGAAAGGAAACAAGATACAAAGATTCCCAATTTTGCACTTCTGTTTGGAAAGGTAGGCATGCAAATAATCATAACAAATAGAAGAAAGCAGCATTCAGTATGGTTTCCCCTGACCTTCCCAAAGGAAAACAAGGAATTCCTTCCAAGAAAAGTAGGTTTCGTTATAGAAAGATACCTAACGACACCATATATAGAGGAGAAAGAAGATCACAGCCAAGAACTGATACAAAAAAATCTAAGATAACGCCATGTTAAAATCCGTCAACTCCAAGACAGAATCTCCAGTAGCCCGTGTCATCCAACTGAGAATTTTGTCTGGTGTATCTAAATCTCTATATGTCATCCCAATGCTAAGGGCAATGGTGCCATGATGTGTCATTTCTTGATTGGCGGAGATTGGCATGGTATCCTATAATTGCCTTTCAATGGGAGTGGCAGCAGAGTCTCCAACCGTGTGGAACAAAGCCGTCCAGGGAAAGCCTAACATTGGATTTGCAGTCATGGGGTTGCCAACTCTGTCCATCTTTCGGGTGGGAGAATAGCACAGGTCCAAACCAGATCGACCAAACTGGCAGTTTATGGGAGGGAATCAAGCCTTAATTAAAGAACTTATTACATAGAAATAAATAGTTTTACTAAGAGAGTGAATAGGTACTACTAAAGTGTAAATAATCTCCTTCCTAACCGACCATTGGACGAACAATGGCGAGGCTACTTTGGGTAGTATGCTACTTTCTTCTCCTTCTATAGCCATGATCTTTCAAATTAGTAAGATAAACTTTAACTCCAGGAAAAAAAAAAAAAATTCCTCAATGGACAATGGGACTGTACCTAAGTAGGCTTCCTACATTTTTTTTCTACTTCAGAAATAAAGTTGAATTAGAACAACAGCATCGGCTCTTCACATGTACTCATAGCAACCCAGAATGGAAAAATAAAGCTAGAGTATCCAGATGCAACAACTCTACAAGGATGCAATAACCCTTTGTGAGGATCTGCAAGGGTAACCATGCTAAATAAAAAAAGAAAAGATCTGCCGGACAAGAAATCGATTAGGTAAAGAAAGCTTTGGGGTTCTCATAATTACTTTCGAGAGGTGATAGTTTTGCTACTGATGCTATCCTGGGTCATACATTTCATTTTCATAATGTGAAATCATGCATTTATAAAAACACACAAAAAATGAAGATATGTTAGCGTGCAACAAAATTACAACAAGCAATCACAGAAAAAGTGAATGAAATAACTAAAGACTGAGCGTGTCAAGTAATCCATTAAAAAAAAAACAGATGAGGAGAACCGTTTGCACCAACACGTTCACAAATAACATAATGCGGAAAATTACCCAATAAACAATAGGAATCTCTCCAATTCTGAGGCATAAAGGCCCATTGCCTGTTCCACAGTGGCTAACTCATCCTTTTGCCTGCACAATATGAAACAAGAAAATACCTGTTAAAGTTAAAAGATGAGAAATATACCAAAACATAAATGCCCAACAATGCAACTTAAAACTTTTTGACATTTTCACTAGGAAAACAAAAGCTAGGCAGTGAAGTGATTCAAGATATCTCACAGTTTTCTTGCCTCGAAATGCCCCCATGAAAGATTCAGAAACAGTCGAATAGAAAGAATCATCTTTGTAAGGGTATAAAGGGATGGACCATAGCGTTGGCGCTGTTCTTCCATGGGCCTAGCCATGCAAGTGCAAAGGAAACATAGATTACTACGCTGTTTGCATTATATTTCCAAAACCAAAGGATAACAACAGCCATAATATCTCGAGAAATTAAAGTATCCAACTATAGATAAAAATGTACCCTTTATCATCATTTATTTGCCGTATAAAATCTAGCAAAACCTGAGAGACAACAAAGAAAGAAGCAAAATCAGAAAACAAGATTCACACAGTGCGTGAGCCTATCAAAAAAAAATTAATGCAAAAAGTTGGCTCGCAAGAAACTATGCATGAATCTCAAAACATATGCCTTAAAGTATTGGCTGGTCAAGAGATACAGAAAATATAGTAAAAACCTAAGGAAGCAGAAGTAATGGGAGAATGTGGTACAACACTGTTTTAGAGAGCAAAGAACCACTTTATGGACAGATATAACAAAGAACCAAGGCAAGCAGAAAGAAAAAAAATGAAACAAGGAAAGCCTGCCAGCAAGTGACGAGAGGACAAGTAGACAGCACTAGCAGTAAGAGAGAATACATAAGAGGCAGGAGAAGAAAGATAAAAAGAGAGAAAACTGAAAACCCCATAAACTTCGGAAAAAATCATGTGAAATTCACTTTTTTTCTGTTGAGCTCGTCAGAGATTAATAAGGATTTAAAATTGAGGTAGCTATAACCGATGCAAAGGTTCTCAAATTTGAACGTAACTGTGGGTTAAAAGAAGACTTCTGTACGATTAAAAGTAATCAAGCCTAACCTGGCAAGAATTAAGCACCATGGACAATCAAAAGTAGTTACATGCCACAGAACAGCAAATGTTCTGTGGACAATCAAATGTTCATCATCCAAACACGTCCCAAAACTAAAGCTAATCCGGAACATAATTTTAAACTATTAAGCAGAATAGAGTTTAACTAAAAATAATTTAGTGTCAATACATGCAGTCAACCAGAATCAAAATATTATTCTTGAGTCTGCTTCCAAGATCAATTTACAAGCAGAGTCTAGATTCAGATATAATTGCAAAGGCATCTATTTCGTGGACACTCGATTAAAATAATATGAGACCCATATGGAGAAAAAGAAACAAAGTACATACAAAGAATCCATGTAGAGTAAGACCAACACTTGGGTTTCTGATGGGAATAATGACAGCGATGATCGAGCATCAAATATTGAAGCTGGAGAAGGGCAATGAAGATTTAATGATCTCTTTTGTTGTATCAATTGAGCTATGACTAAAGGTAGTGGGGCCAGGTAACATTAGAGATAAGATCCAACAGTTGATAGGAAATGAAGCACATTAGAAAATGTTATTCACAGGAGAATATGTGGCTTTGTCATCTACAAATAGAGTGCTCGTACACATCAAATTATATGGGGCAGATTTTCTCCAATAGTTTAGAACATATTCTAGAATAAATGAAAGCCACAATTAAGCACAACCCCCAGAAGGGCTATATAGAAGTTTTTAGGGTTTCCATCAGCTGGTTATGAGCACGAAAATTATAGTCAAAGAAGATCTATATCATGGTGATTCTAGTTCATCAAATTATCCACATTAGTATTGTAGACTTTTTAGGATATGCAGTGTTATCATTCAGAAACTGTGTTTATGTAGACATATCTTTCACTTAAAAAATAATGTAAAAGCGTTACTCTTATGTACTTGATAATACATCAAGGCCATCGAGACATATTTTGGGTTTAAGCTTCCACTGGTCATAGAGAATGGCCGAATTTGGTTGGAAGGTGATGAAAGCATATTTCAGTCAGTGAAATAGTCGATGTACATAGTTAAGAAATAATTACTGAAAAGCCAAAAGAGAACATTACTGAAACCAACCATCTGAGCAAGAAGGTTCTAATTCAGACATTACAAATCCACCATTTCTTGCACCCAGAAAGCACAACGCTCTCTCCTGATAGATGAACAGTCAATTCCAGCCATTATTCAATGGAGGAGGATCAGGCACTAAAATGGATCGTCAAAAAGGGGAAAGGTAAAAAGCGAATATTGCCCATGTAACTACATCGCAAAAATTATTATCTGCCATTTATAAACATGTTTCCATAAAAGGTTTTAATATTTTAGTGTATGGCACGACCATTTACCCGAGGGAAGGAACTATGAAAGTGCTAGAATAGTACATGCACAAATAAAAGTACTGTAACTTCATCAATGGTTAGTCGAACTTTAGCTACACAGACACTAATGTAATTTGTAATCCACCAACAAGTCTCATGGGACCCTAGGCAGGTCTTTCACTAACAAAGAAGACCATTGACTACTGCCTTGAATGAGCTTTCACCATGAAGATAGCTGAAGTTTGCTGCTTGTAGATTTATTTAATAAGGTAAAGTTGCAAAAAAAATCTCTAAAAGATTCCCAGAAGTCTAACCCTGAACGGCATGAATAATCGAGTTTTTTTCTATTTTATGAAGAAAGTGATAAACTTTCAGCATTTATTGGGCCAAATACTACGCTATCAAAAGACCTTTCTAAAGATATCTTGCATTCAAACAGTTGGAAATGATGCAGGGAACATATTTCTCAACACCATCTTACGTCATTTTTCTTCCACGAAATATGGACAACATCCTACACTTAAGTTACTGCATTTGAAACTCAAAACTTGGAGTTTGAGCTTAAAAATAAGGCCTCCATTAATTTCAAATCCGGTGAAAACCCCAAATTATAAAACTGCCCATCTTTTAAATCAAGTTTGGAAATTAAACCTCACATGCATGCATTGAATATAATTGAGCCCTCTGGTTAGGAAGCCTTTCGAAAAAGTTGAATATCCTTGAATACATCCAAAACCCAGCATTTTCTGTCATATTTCTCTAAAAAACAAAAGAAAAAACCATTCCATTCCATTGGCCAAGAGCAGCCTTGTTGGATCGGGAACTTTGACACCCTGAAGCGTGGCTGCTTCCTGGGATTAGGTGGAAAGAAAGGAGTAGCATTCTGACGTTTAGGAGACGAAATTGGGCCCTTGTCTTGGACTGCGGAAACCACTTCTATGATATTCCTAAAATCATCTCCCAGACCTAATTATTATACTTCTTGGAGAATGATTACAAAACTCGAGAAAAACATGGATTGTTTTCATAAACAGTAAAAAAAACTTCCACATGGAACAGGATGTTTAAGAACTTAACCGCTGAAAAAAGGCAAACTTTGATGAACGATCATGTGACAAACCTGAGGCACCCCAACCAAATATTTAACAAGTGTCTTATAGACACCAGCTGCAGATCCAAGCTGAGCTAATTGTCTTCTCCTGAAAGGAACAATAGAGGAGTCTATATAACAGAACATAACAAACAGGGAATATAACTGCAGAACAGAATTGTTAATCTAGTTTAAAAGAAAAAAAAGACAGAATGAGACTCTAGAAAAGACACCTCTCCATTTGCTGCCCCCAAAGTAATGCATATCTATCACGTATACTTCCACCAGCACTAACGAGAGCGTCAACCTCAGCTTGCTTACTTCTCTCTGAACGTTCCCTCTGCTGTCTGATAAGTGAACCTCGAAAATCTTGTGGCATGTATGTCATCACTGCAAAATATATTTATAAGAACTAGATCAAATTGTGAAAGGAGCGTCATGAAAGCATTTGAAAATTTAGTACCATCCCGCAAACATAAAGTTTATGGAACATTCTTTAGTAAGTTAATGACAGAGTTCATTCAGAATCTATTTGCAAGTCCACATTATTATCCGTGAGCATCTTAGTTTCATCATCCTGAAAAGCAGATTTCCCAACTATTGTTTATTCTCAGTACTTGTGTTGCGTTGTAACCAGTTATCAATCCACAAGATGGTCAGAAAAAAAATGCAAGGACTATCCAAGGCACCAAAGTGATCTATGTACAAGAAAGAGGGTTGTCTACACATGAAATGAGAAGTAAGAGAGTTTATATGAAGGTAAACGCTACATACCTGGCCCACAAAAGCCAGTGCAACTCTTACAAACTTACCATTTATTTGTATGCGGAAATAAACAATTTTTTTAGCGGAAAAGAAAAACTCATACGGAAAATTAATGCTTAAGAGCGATGTATACTTTTAAATATATCAAAACACAAATACTTGACACTGACCTGTGTTAAATACATTGGCAGCATTTTTCGATTGGAACGTTTCCAAGGTATTCAAAGAGTTTTTCAAGATGTTCTGAAACTTTTCAAGAGTGGCAGCATCTTCAGGCGTGGCTTGCTGTTGCAGCTGAAATGGACAAAGAAACGCCTAATCATATAAAGCTATTCATTCGTACACCATATAAGCAAGCCCAAGTCTTTTAACACAACTTTAAGGATGATAACTTCAATCCCCAACCTGAGCCAGAACACAGGCGATTAAATTAATATAATGTCAGGAAGGCGTTCTGATTTCAAATAATTTCAAAGCAAAAAGAAAAGGACGGAATATCCAAACAAGAAGCCGGAGCATACTGATCCTGGCCAATGAGATTTCTCAAGCAGGAAGAGTATCTCTTCGATATGTTCTCTGTTCTTCCACATATTCTCATCTAATTTGTGCGGTGCTGGAGAATCTGCTTCACATATCAATTCTTTTTCACCTTTGATGATGAAGTGAAAATCACATGCATAAACGAAACAAGAAATATTGATTAATGAATTATTCTTCAAACTTTCACAGTTGAAAAGAGTATGCAAGGTGAGAAATAAGTAAATGCATAGGAGAAAATAGTGAAATATGATTTATTTCCATTTAACAGTCCACTCGCTATTCAAGCTTTTAAACTTTGAATGCAAGAAATATTCACAAAAGCAGCCTATGTAATAGTAAAAATAATGTATTTAAAATTCGATGGTTAGGATAAAACAATAAGGCCCATTAATGAACACCATTTCAAGAAAAACTTTCCAATCCTACCGCCCTAGTCATCCTCGTCGGATATCAGAATTACATTGCAAACTTTAAATCTTAAGCAATGAAACCCATTATCTAATTGCGGACATTTGTAAGGGTCCCTCTATATCTCCCCTACCAGTATCTAATGGCTATTTGTCCATTTATGAACTCAAAGTGCTCAAAGATAAACTTGACTCCTTTTCTTTCTATGACTGTGTAGGTAGAGTTGCCGTTCACAAGTCATGTATCATGTAGACCATTATTCAGGGAATCTAATGTTCATTGTTTATGAAGTATTCTTTTCCTTAGCATAGTATCTATGCTGAAGACCAATTTAACTTCTTCTTATCATTTACGTATATGTTTGATCTAGAAAGCATGTAATTCAACATCATTTAGACAATCCAGAAAGTTATTGGATTACTTCATGAAACAGTCTGGAGCAGAAATTTTCATTCTAAGATTCTAACGGCAGTAATTTTATTGTGCAGAAATAAAAAGGCAGGTGTCGATTATCAATATCACATGACACAAAAGTTGTTTCGCTTCCTTCTGAAAAGTATCGTATCCGACTGAACATTCCGCACGTTTGATAAGCCAGTCCCATACTAAACAAACCAACATGCCTAACAAAAACCAAGAAAATAAAATTTTAGGACAATTGTTAATGAATGAAAATCGGCAATTGATTGGAGAACCTAAAAAGTGGCGCACAAGGAAAGAATCAACAACATGACTGTACTGACAAGCATTCCATTTGCAGGCCATGACCAGTTACTTATCTGAGGTTCGCAACATTGCCTGTAAAGCATCATGTTCCTAATAGCATGAACATCAAACTCCAGAAAAGTTTTAAATTCTCTGGGATAGATTTTCTGTCCCAGGAGATTTATTTTTCCAAGTAATATGCCAGTTAGTCACGCGGAAAAAATGATTATCAAAACCACCCCATTTGTGAAACTGCGGGATATACTGAACAACAGATAAGTAAAACTATCGGGAATTGAATTCCATAAAATCTCACTTTTTAGACAAAACGATATTGATCATTATTTACCAGGAGTGAGACAAAAATCCTTCTCAAAGACGCCAGAGAGAATCCGGAGCTCGCTGGTCAGCCGTGTAACATCATCGGAGATTGGGGAGAATGGGTACTTGTCGTAGTAACGCGACAAGAAGGCCCGGGTAATCGGCACCAGCCCCTCCACCGAGGAATTCATCCCTCCACGAGCAACACTTCAGCCACCTGCGATCTCCCCCCGTCCGATTCCTCGATCTGCAACCCCTCTGCTTCGAGAGGTCTCCACTACGCCCGAGAAAAAAGAGGAGCAAGGAGGCTTCTCGACGGGGACAAGATCACGGCAGTCCCAAACGCTACCACTAGAGAAGGGGGGTCGGGGGGCGGGTGGAGATCATCCTATTGGTTTAACGGAGAATGTCCATTAACCATCAAATGCCCATCCATCCCAGAGGGACGGGAGCCCCCTCGGCGTTGACCTCTTCGTCACGGCAAGCCACTCGTACGGGAGCAGCGACCGCACCGGACCAGACGCAGCGCGCCGTAAGATGCCTTCCCGTCTTCCACCCGGATCTGCTGACGTCCCCCTCGAGATGCCGAGCTCACTGGGGCAAATCCGTAAAGATGATCGAAACCCTAGCTGATCACCGTCGATCGATCCACGGCTGCAGCGGCAGCGCGGGGGATCGATCGAGCGAAGAAAGCAAAGGGAAATTCAGAACGAGAGAGGAAGGGGACTGATTGTCGTGTCGGTGGATCCCTCCGCGATGTCATTCGGCCAAACGGAAGATTCTCCGCCAGATACCGGGGACCCGGACTCGGATGGATCGGCGACTCGGCAGGGTCGGATCGTCCGGATCGCCCCGATCTCTTCATCCTCCTCCCAGGGGTAAGTCAACAATTTCTAATCATAGCTGAACAATACGTCACATCGTAAAAAGTCTTACATTTTAAAAAATACAATATAAATATTTTTAAAAAAATAACCCAATGATGCTCACTTTCCTGCTTAAAGTTTTTATTTGCGTATTAGCCCCTCCATATTATAACTTTTTAGGGTATTAGTAAGAATGAGAGCACGCTTATGTGAAATGCAAATGGTTTATTGCAGCCCATGTTCTAGATTTTTCAACATTTTTTATAGCTTTTTTTAATTATGGATCAATTTGCGCATGTGGGTATTTATTTATGCATATTTAAAATGAAATACCATTAAATATATTTAATGGGTGCGTGAAAGCGAGGTAATTGTATGGCTGACGTATTTTATATAATTATTATCCGTTAAAATAATCACTATTTTTATTATTACCATTCTATTATTGCTGTTTAGAAAAAACGCCGATCCCCTCTCTCTCTCTCTCTCTCTCTCTCTCTATCTCTAAAGTGAGTCATCTTCGGGCCTGCCACTGGCCAATTAAAAAGCTGGCAATCATTGAGCCCATAATATATAAAATAGGAAGGATGGTGCGGGCCGCATCGAAGAAAAGAGGCCCATAAAAATGGTTGACTTCGACCCCGCGTCAAAAATATTAATTCGGGCCGATTTGTATGGGCCCAGTAGCTTAGTCAGCCCGTACGATCCGGCCTGTCAAGCCCATCGGCCTTTTTACTTTAATATTGCCCATGGAATCGTCAATGGGCCCAGCCCGGACAGGCCCGAAAGAGACGTGGTGCGGGCCCGCTGCTCCTAATAACCGACGACTCTGTTTAAGGGAGCCTCTAAGTGAAAGGTACATGTATAAATATATTAGTTTGTGGGTAGCTCCGTCATGGGACGAGAAGCAATGGGCGGTGATATTAAAAATTATAGACGCCGTTGAATATTAGCGCCGCGGCCGTTGATGCGTGCGCATCGGGTTATCGACCAGTCGTCACTCCGGTTAGAGAGAGAGATAGATAGATATAAGAGAGACAAGAGAGAGAGATGATGGGTCTTCTTCTTCTCGAACTTGAAGCTCGCCTTGCGGATCTGATCTCAAAGCTGCTGACTTGGTCTGTGCTCTCTCTCTCTCTCTCGCTATATATAGAGAGAGATGATTGGTCTATATATATATATATATATATATATATATATATATATATATATCTATCTATCTCTCAACTAGACTGATCACGACGTATCGTTTACTTCCATCATCCCGCTCTCCCCCCTCCGTCTACGTGCGATGGAACTTGCCTAGAAGGAGACCTCGTCGTGGTAAGTCGTCGTAATAATATGTAACAGCTCTCTCTAGAGTTCTCTCTCTCTCTCTCTCTCTAGTGCTAGTTCTACGTCGACTACACAGCCTCTTCAAGAGTACGGGCACATGAGTCTGCATGGGAGTTGATAAGAACAAGACGTCCACCGTGACAGAACTTCGTCATTAGATGGAAGATCTCTCTCTCTCTCTCTCTCTCCTCTCTCTCTCTCTCTCTCTCCCCTCTCTCTATCTAACGTTTTTAAATGGCCGCCCCCTGAGAGGAAGATGGAGATTAGACGTACCGCCCAAGGGGGGGACGGCGGCCACACCGGCCAATCAGATGAGATCACCAAACACGTGGCAAACCGGCAGCCACCAATTTGATCTCCCCCACGAGAATAGAGAGGTCTTGTCCTAATCAGACACCCCAACCGTTAATCTCTAACGCTACCACTTGATATTCTCACACACAGCCACATACATAAACCCACCCCACCGTAGCTCAAACTTCAGACAGAGAGAGAGAGAGAGAGAGAGAGAGAGAGAGAGAGAGAGAGAGATAGAGAGAGAGGGGTAGATAGAGGAGATGGCGAAGGTGCACCCCAGCGCCGCCGGCGTGGAGGCGGCACCGCCGGTCGCCGGCGGGGGAGAGGCGGTGGCGCTTACGGTGTGGAGGAAGTCGCTGCTCTTCAACTTCGACGGCTTCACAGCCTTCGACGGGAAGGGGGACCTTGTGTTCCGCGTGGACGACTACGGTGGCGCCGCCGGGGGGATCGTCCTCATGAACGGTGCCGGGAAGGCGCTCCTGACGGCCCGCCGGAAGGTAAGAGAAGAACCCGAGTCGTCGTCGAGTTCAATAACGATCGTCTTCCGACTCACCCACTTAGCGGAAACTGCAGAAGCTGTGCTGGCGGGAGACATGGCTGGTCTACGAGGGGGAGGGGGCGAAGCAGGAGCTCTCGGTGAGGAAGCGCGTCCACGTCTTGCCCTCGAAGGCGCTGGCGAGGGTGACGTGGGGTGGTGGGGTGTATGACGTGGAGGGCTCGTACGCTCGGCGGACGTGCCATGTGTACGACGAGGAGCGGCGGCGCGTGGCGGAGATACGGCGGAAGAAAGGGCCTCACGGGGTAGGGCTGGGAGCTGACGTGTTCAGCCTGGTGGTCCAGCCTTGCTTCGACGCCACCGTGGCCATGGCCATCGTCCTCCTCCTCGAGCAGATGCTCGGTTCTCGGTGACCCACAAGAAGAAGAAAGAAGAAAGAAGAGAGAAGAAGAAGATCGTGATCATTGTAGTTATCATCGCCAACATAGGGAAAAGCTTTTGTGAGAGAAGATGGTCCCTCCTGCTACTCCGTGGAGTTATTGTGCGGCGTGGTTTCAGTCGTGTAAGCCCACGAAGGGTGATGTTTGGCACAGCTACGGGCGATAGAGCCGAGCTTTCTCCGTGTGGAATGAATTGCAGAGAAGAGAGAGAATATGTCGTTCGTTCTTCCGGTTGAAGGGATCAAATGACAGGGTTAGATGGGCAGGTGAAAAGAGAGATAGATAGAGAGAGAGAGAGAGAGAGAGAGAGAGAGAGAGAGAGAGAGAGGGGATTCCTGAATAGTCATCTCTAGAATGCATCCTGTGGAACCGGATTCCTGATCGAAATCTCCAGATCTTCTCCACCCCGCTCGCCCCCCCGACAGAGAGAAGAAGCTTTTCGATTTGTCGAAGGAACTCGAGAAGGAGACGACTCCCTAAAAAGTCATTCCAAGAATGCATTCTCATTTACAGTCCATCAAACAGGGAGATCGACCCTCCAAGAGAGGATCTTGCTGGAATGCATTCTGAATCACCTTCAGTGCTCGGACTCAACGACGGCATAGATCTCTAAGAAGGTCAACGCTTTTTTTTCTTCCTTCTTTCTGGGCAGCGGGGGATCTACAGAAGAACTGCGCACGATGCAATCAACAACGTCCGAGGCCTCTTCAATGATTCCCACATAACCGGAGCTTCGTCTCGCTCGATCTACTGCTCCTGAATGCCGAGAGAGAGAAGAAGGACCGGGTAGCTGCAGCAAATAGAGAACCAGTCGTTTGGGAAGAAGAAACTGATACCAAGTCAGCATCTTACTAAAAAAGGAAGCTATTCTTTTCGATATTTAGTAGCACGGTAAGAAAGGGTTACCTCTTGTCGAGACCACAGCAGATGACGGGCTTCCTTCTCTCAGCTTGGATGGATTCAGCAGCGGGAGGTCTCCTGCGCTCGATTGGGCTGCAGTCATAGCGAAGATTCGTCAAAGCCCAGATGAAAGGCCATCCCTAGTCTGGAGAGAGTATTTTCTTGGCCCATAAAACCTTTTTCGACCTTTCTTATGAATATATGTATATAAATAATATTAAATTAATGAAAAAAAGGAAGAAATTTTGATGGGTCTGTACCTGGAAAAAAGTCAGAGGCAGCGCAGGAGTCCATGCTTTCCCCGCTAGACACCGTCTTCTGCTGTCCGAGGCCTTCTTCTTGGGCATCCACGGCTCTCTTGCTCGCAGACTTGCCCTCCTCTGTATCTCCAAGTCCTTTGGAGAACACACAGGGAGTGGAGCGACTGAGAGCATTCACATCTCCCTTTCTCTTCTGACCAAACATAAAGAGCCTCCTCAACCCCTTTGGCGGCTCCTTGTGATACACTAATGCCGGCGGTTTTTCGGCATTGCCCCACTCAATCATCTCCGAATGCAGTGAGAGAGGGCTAGGTGGCGCCACCGGTATGATAGCTGAAGATGCAGCCTGCGCCATGGAGCTGCCACAAGCCTCAGACGACCCCTGGTGGCCTGTTTCTGTCTCTTCTTCACCAGGTTGGTTCTTCTCAGAGAAGAGTACTGGAAGCTTTATGACACTGAGACCCACATCAGGAGCAGGACCCAGATCCTCTGTTTCAGAATTTTCACCATTACTAGTTGTTGCTTGCGTTGAAACCTCCTCGGATGGTTGAAGAACTGCCTCAGCCATGCCCATGGCAGGATCTTTCATCTCTTCTTGCGCAAGATTCTCACTGGTTCTCAGGGAGCCATCAGACTGAGGAGGTAGTGCCGTTGGTGTTACTGATCTGAGACCACCCTTCTTCAAGAATGGCTTCGCTTCCACTGGCACCACACTGCTCTTCTTAGTAACCTTGCTGCGTGAATCAGCCTTGGCTAGAACTTCATTTATCTCGTTTCCCTGAGCTGAAACCTTCGTTCTTGTGATTCTCCTGCCGCTCAGTGAACTCTGCTTCTTATTTTCCTTGCTCCTCGCGACAATTTTGCCCTGAGCTTGGCTCCCACTCGAGCCTGACGGTCGAAGCATGGATTTCTCTGTCTCGGGGCCAGAGCTGGTGGAGGTGGGCGCTGGTTGAGGTTTCCGAAGAATTGGTGTGCTGCTGGAAACTGCTCTGGAAGAACTTCTAGTGGATGCCACAGCCATTGTTCTTGAGGAGGGAGCTGATGGAGATGAACTGTGAGTGACGGGTTTTGGTGACGATGACTTGGTTGCTGGCTTCTTTGAGACAGCTGATCTTGATGGCTCCTTTTTGGGTAAAACAGGAGGACAAGAGTTCCTCCTCGATTTTTGAGGATGAGCTGATAAATCTACCATTGCGGGGGCACCCAAGGCATTAGAACGCATTTCTGCTTTCCTCTGATCAAGGGCTTCCTGCATCATTTTGAATTGCAATTCCTTCTCAGCCCTCTTTCTGGAGGTTTCAGATCGAAGCTTCTCATCCCTCTTCTCCTTGTACTGGCTGTAGAAATCCCCTCTCTTTTCACCACAAGTCTCCTTGTTCCCACCAGATTCCAAAGTGGTTCTATAGCACTCGGAGGGCTTATTCTCCATCATTTTCAACAGAATTTGGTTTATGTCAGCTTCGTTTTGCTGGGCCCACTCGCCTGCACCCATTCGAAGTCCATTATTTGCAGGCGCATCCAAGTGAGCATGGTTATTAGTTGAAGTACTCGTCATTATACCTTCCATCAGAGACCTTTCAACCACAGGAGCTTCCACTTTGCTTTGGTAAAAAATGGCAATGTTCGGCTCTGGCTTCATTTCAGACACATTCTCCTCCTCTGCTGCAGGAAGTGGATTGTTGTTTAGGTGTGCCTCATGGTTGTTGTAATCACACATACCTGCACTCCATCTTCTTAGAAGAGACTTGTTAGCAGTAGAAGCTGCATCATCCGAAACATTCTTGTAAAAAATCAAGCTTTGATCTTTTTGTTTGCTTTCAAATATATTAATCGCATTTTGCACAGTCATTTTATTCGCGGAGGTTATGTGGTTTCTTGAGGACTGATCAGATTCGTCATCATCACTGTTCTTTCCATCAGTGTCCATGTTGTGGACTGTTCTCTCCCTTGTTGCGAAGTAATTTAAGCTCTTGATGGCAATAGCCGCTGACCTACGTGATCCAGATCTTCCTATTTGGATCCGCCGCATAGGTGATGCTGATCTTCTCTGTGATCCAGATCTTTTAAGTGGATGACTTCTCTCAATGGGGAACTGATGTTCGTCACAAGATTCGGAAGACCCGCCACTTTCTGATGGATTCTGTTGCTCAGCCTGTACAACGTCGCCTGGAGAAAGGCCATGTTTAACAAATTTCTCTGTAAAACTTGGTGAAGCTGGCTGAGAGGTCTCATCTGTTATTTTCCCATTGCTGCTCAACATATCACGTGGCAATGCTGATTGCTGATCTGAAACATCAGAAAAACGCTCGCTAGAGTTCAATTCCAAATATTTCAGCAAGGAATTCCTGCAGAGAAAAAATAAAAATATTAACTTTCAGAGCTGATGAACCCTTCAAAATGCATGGCTGAAAGAGAGTGGGTTTAATAAACAGACATTGGAGGGGGGGCGGGGTGGCAAGAGAGAGAGAGAGAGAGAGAGAGAGAGAGAGGACAGAACAAAACAGTTTCAGAACTCGCTAACATTCTGCCTGCGGCAAATAAGGAAGAAACAGACTTCAATGGTAAAAAGACTCTTTAAGTAGGCCACAAGTAGTTTTGTAAAATAAAAGTCTTCACAGAGAAGGGAGATACGATGGAATCACATTCAGAAAACTCAGAATGAGATCATTCGATTAGGTTTCCAATCGAATTACATGACCATTAAACGAGATTCTAAAAACAGGAAGTTACAAAGGCGAGGAATAAGTACATATGGGAATATGGTAGAGAAAGAAAAGTTGATGGACAGTCTCTGCCCATGTTCTCCTGTCTTTCAGGCAAAGGACAGTACCCCATATCTTTTGCTCCAAAGTATTGACAGAATGCTGCTACATCCGAAATTAGTTTGGTGGAAGCGGCAGTACCCAGAGCTTGATTTAGAGTAGCCGAAACTGTTTGCCTTAATGCCCTAAGCCTTCGTTCGATAGCCCATAGCAACTCGTTCCTGGATATAATACCAATTATCTTTAAAAACTTACAAATAGTCAACAAATCAAGGTAAAGACAAAGAGAAAGTTGCATACTTCGTAGCATCAGCTGTTGTGGTCTCAACTTTGACCTGAAAAGTTTGTAGTAATGGTCCTCTTGTGAGCAAATACAAGTGAGTTTGAATTAAAAACCTTAGGAATCACACTTACTTTTGGCTTGAAGCCCACCTCCATCAAGTTCCAATCATCTACTACAAGAGAGAAAGATATCTATGTTACATGCTCAGAGAAAAAAAAACTTAAAACGCATCAAAATTGAGGTGGCGTCCAAGAGCTAAGCAAAAGTCAACTAGTTATAATGAATGAAAGTACTCTACATTTGACAACATCAAATGCCATTTTCACACTCCATACGTTATCAATAATCAACAAGCAAGGCTCTATCAGTCCACAAGTAAACAATATTTTGAGTGGTTCCATGCCACTTAACTTCCAGCCAAAGCATGCATTATGAATTCTGTCATCCTGCTCATGAGCAGGCATCTCAGACTTCCCCTCCATTCCTGTCATATTTCCTACCTTCGAGTAAATGCTCTTTCTCTTTCAACTAAACTATGTGCATGGAATATGACGATAAAATATTCGGTTCCTCTCTAGCAGTCAACGACCTAGGAACAGAGGAGAAATATAGACTAATAGATATCAAGCCATTATGTCTGTAGACAAAAAAACAGTACTATGAATTAAAAACTACAAATTTATGCCACTCTATCTGTGCACAGATCTGACATGCATATAGGTGCATTTACAGAAACTAGAGATCGTCAACGAAAAGTAAACAGATAAAAGGACACACCTCCTAGGACACCTGATGGATGATTCAGAAGATCCTGGCAAATGGGAAAAAATTTAGCAGAAACAATCATTATAAGTTGGAAAATAAATTTATGCAGAACAAAAAACAATAATACCTCGGTATACAGGGCAAGATGGCACTTCCTCGTATCTTGTAACTGAGAAATCTCATTTTGAATTGAATTGACACTTCTTAGCAATTCAGACGAATTTACTAGATACAAGAAGCTGAAAAAGGATTCATGATACCGTCTCAGATGAACGTGAAAGTGAGATTATGGATAGACATATGGAGTAAGATGCCTATATGGGGTGCATACCTTGAAACAGTGGATTTGGTAAACCAGGGACAGCTCTTCGTCACTCCAACCAACTCAAGCTTAAAGCTATCGGTCAGATGTTTAGAATATGCATCTTTTGCTTCTGGCAAATGTAATGCTAAGATATCCAGACAACCGGAAGATATTTTTTCGGATTTTCCTTTGCTGCAGATTGTGGCATCATACCTGTAGGAAAATTACTTCCATCTTTTTTTAAAAAAAAATATTGAAGTGGGTAGTACAAAAAAAAAACATGAAATAATAAGAAAAGAGTTTTATACAAATAACTAACTAAAGGAGAGTCTACCACGTCAGTGGAGCATGTAAACCAAGGAAGGAATTAACTCAGATCACCAAAACTACCCAAGCAATGAAAGAAAAGAGAATCTAAAACCGGTTTTTTCATAGTATATAAGAGGTACGAATCAATAACAGTCCTTCTAGCATGCAAACAAAATAACTTTGAGAGAAAAAAAAAAAAGGATTCCTGGGGCGGCCTTTATACATTTCTTCCCCTTATTTCTTTGTACATTTCCTCCGCGCGAGGAGATCAATCGATTCTAGCCTCAGATGACAGAGTGCAACTCTTGCTTTTACGCAAGTAATGAATTCATGAAAGACTTAGAAAAATCAAGCTTAACAAAGCTTCAATATATCACACTAACCGGCCAGAAAAGATGAGGCACAGTTTGATTATTAGCTACCTGATAATTATTCACGCCTAGAGTTTAGTCGTGGACCAATAAATCAAGAGTCATTTCCATCTTTTTCCCGTACTTTAGCCAGGAAAATGGTCCAAATAACGAGAATAAAAAAGAAAAATTACAGACGAAAGTTCACAATAGACTCACCTATTATTGTCCACCATCGTGTGAAATACGGCAACGTCCAGAACAGAATTGGCATCTATTTCTCCCTCCATCTTGTTTTGAATCCTTGAAACCCACAGAAATAAAGCTTGGACTTCTTCAGGTACGGCTCAACATGGAACGATCCCTCTCCACTACTTATATGTGAAGCCCGAAATGGCCCAAGTTGATCAAGATCGACGAGAAACAACCAATCAGGCTGCAAAATTATAAGTCCGCTCGAATTTCATTATCACACACTCTGAAAAATAAACCCAAAGAAAGGGTGTGCGGTGTGGGAGGAAGTTTGGAGAGAACGCGAGAATCTAACTGAAAAACTGCAACAGGAGTATTAAAAGGAGAAAAAATCTCAGCTCACTAACAATCGCATTGCTAGACCTCAGCAAAAAGTTACATTCGCCCAAATAATCCCATCTTCGACCACTCATTTGGCAGGGTTACTACGCCTGAAAATAACCGAATTGGAGCATGCTCGGACAAGCCGAAGAGACATAAACGCGGCATACAAAACAAAAAAGAACGCTCCCGCAGCCTAACTCTCATTGGGCCCTCCCCCTCCCTCCAACTTTAGATCGACAAAGAGTGAACATAACACGAGAAAAATACGCCCCGGGTGATACCAACCGCAAAATGGAGAAGAGCATGAGCGCTCACCAGATCCGACGAAATGCAGTATGCTGCTGCTGTTGCTGCTCAGCCGCCACTGCTGCTGTTCCTGCTCAGCCGCTACTGCTGCTGCTGCTCCTGCCTCCTCTCTCTCTCTCTCTCTCTCTCTCTCTCTCTCTCTCTTCTTCTCTAGGAGTGTGGAAAAGGGCCGGCTGGCCACAGAGGTGGGGAAGTACGGAGGAAAAACAGAAAGTAAAATAAAAATAAATGAAAAGAAAAGGCAAAAGGCAGGAGCAGAGGAGGTAGACAGCCATATTTATAGCCGTACATTTAAATAAAAGTCCTCATAATAAAAGTAGTTGTATTAATACTCATCCACCGAGACCCCACCAAAATCCGTCCTCTTCAGATATCCGCACCGTTGGCCAAGAATGTTAACGAGGTTTCGGATCGATCATATCAACCCTTCGATTTAAATCCAACGGCTGAGAATTAGGATCAAATATACGGAATTAGGACTTTTCCCGAAGAACATTTTATGTGGGGCCTAGATTTACTCTCTCCTGCTCCGAGGGTAAGTGAGAAAGCCCAAGCCCGCTTATCATGGGGAAAGCTTTGGGCTCGATTAGCTAATAATCGGGCCCACTCTGGACTCTTTTCCAAGCAGGGCCCTGCCCCGGGCCCACTCCTGGCCCGCTTCTTTAGTAGCCCAAAATAGGCGGCCCGGGTCTATGATTTAAATCAGCGTGCCATTTGTCCTCCCACGTGCAAAATAAAAAGGTACCCCGTAGCTCGCACGTGCGGTCCCACTTTCACACAAACACCAACCACCCTCAGTGTAAGGTATTTCGACTTTAAAAACAAACAATAAATGGAGAGAGAGAGAGAGAGGGGTCATGTCTACAGAGCAATTCACGTGGCAATTCGGAGCCCCACATAGATCAATTTGACCACACGTGGACGAGGCCAAGCCGGTTGCCGGTGTAGATCTCGTTGCGATCTTCATCGTAGTAGAGAGCGGTAATGTCCTCAAGAGCCACCGCCGCCGCGTTTCGGTGGCCGGAGGTGGCGGCGCCAGTGGGCCCCACAACCGCACTGGCGGCGCTGACTTTCGCGAGGCATCTCCCGGTGAGTATGTTGCTGATATTTATCGACCCAGCTGCCCATTAAGAAGATGAACGGAATTGAGACCGTAGCCCAAATAAAAGTCAACGTCAATGACTCGGTCTGAAATCCAAGCAAAGCGGTCAAAACCTGACTCGGTGACTCTGCCCACCAGACGTTCAGGAAAATATACACAACATCAAAAGCATGATACATCATAGGAAAATCATGGCCCGAAGATGAGATACTGTCGGTGACTCGGTTCACAAAAGACGAGTTTGTAAGCTCCTGCGCGCACCGAGTCACCGAGTCAGACATGAAAACACTTTCTGGGCTCGCATGAAAACGACTACCGCCGACAGTCTGAGATCCCCGCAAACGAAAGAGAGTAAGAATCGGTGACTCAGTGTCAGAATCCCAACAGATTAGAACACACGCACACGCATAATCTGAGCTAATCATGGTGAACAATTTCTTCATAAGAACCAATCAGTCATCTGAGCAAAAGAACGAGTTCTTCAAGAAAAATGCGGTGAGTCTCGGTGACTCGGCGACTCAGTGAACAGTTTGGAACCACTTTTCCAAGAAAGGAAATATATTAATACCATAATATACTTGAGAAAAGAAAAAAGAGAGAGGAGGGGAGTCGACTTTGGTTACCATTTCTATCGGAGGAGTCGTCGTCGGATTTGGCCTTACAATAAGAGATTATAAGATCTTGGTCGGTCGTGATGTAGATGTTATTCGTGTTGCAGTCGGGGTGCCAAAGCAGGTGATCGTCGAAGGTGGTGACGAGCTCGCCTCGGAAGTTCCAGACGGCAACAGTGCGATTGCGGAAGGTCAAGAACAGCTGGTTCTCGTACAGGAAGATGAATGCTGATGGGGTTGTGAACTCCGTTCTGCTGACTTGTGTCAGCTGGGAGTTCCGGACCTGCGAATTTTTAGTAGGAATTATTTCGATAAACAGAAGATGATGACTTGGGGGGGCGAGTTTTTGACTCACTTTGATGGATCAAAGGATCTTCAATCGAAAATTTGGAGAGAGAGAGAGAGAGAGAGAGAGGGGGGGGGATAATGGGAAAAGGAACCATTTTGATACAAGGAAAGATAACTTTTGATGGGCGCAAGGATCTTACATCATGAATTTAGCGAGAGAGAGAGAGAGAGAGAGAGAGAGAGAGAGGAGTATCTCTTCGGGAGAGTGTTATTCAGGGACTTTTTTTAGCTCAGATGACGGTAAAATGAATCATTTGACAAATAACAAGACGGAGAAAGTCTTACCGCAAAAGAAACTAACATCAAGGTGTTGAGAGACAGAGAGAGAAAGAGAGAGAGAGAGAGAGAGAGAGAGTTTTGGGTGTTGTAGAGGGAGGGTTCTTCTAGCATTTTTGAGCCCAGATAACATGAAAGTAAATAGTTTCAATGAACAGAAATGACAGGAAAAAATTGCCTTTTTATACTGGTAAAAAGGGGGATCTTACATCAAGAATCTGGAGATTTTCATTCTCTTGCTTCACGAGGAGCTTCTCGTTGAACTGTTCTATAAAGTCAACCTTCTGGTTCCGATGAAGAAGATGATTGAAGTTTCTGAGAACAGTGCCATCCTCAATGGAGAGAATCTTCAGAGGGACGTGGCCGCTAGCTCTCTTGAATATCAGCAGCATCACACCTGGGCTGTTCCACCAACAGATGGTAAATAAATACACATTGACCTGCCCCACATTTTCAACCCACATAAATCCCAGAATATTAGACAGTATTTGACCGGAATTGGTCACAACCGGCAGCCATTTCGATTCACATGAGGCTAAACCAATATTTAATCAAGAAATTATTTTTTTTAGTCCAGGAAGAGTCAGAAGACTCCATCTGAGTCAAGGTTTTATAACCAAGTATTTCTATAATAACCAATACAGGACTAAGATGGGCAAAAAAAAGAATTCATGGTAGAAAAAATGGGAAAATAGAACCTCTCACTTCATTCATCAGAAAATGGGCATCTCTAAAGAACATGGAACCAGTACTAAGAAATAAACATGGAGTAATGTCATATGAAATATAACCACCATCATCGCCAAAAGCTTCAGGGAATATTAAGAAGAAGCACAGTAATGGTGAAACTGAATAGGTCAGAGCGAGGAACTTGCCTGATCTTGATTTCATGGATGTTGCTGTCAGATATTGAGTAGAGCAGGCTGTAGTTCTTCAGGTCGAACACCTTATAAATGCTAGGAAAAGAGGACAATAAATATTAGCACCCGAAAAAAGGGAACCTTTATCAAAGTACTTGAGAGTCCAGAACTTACCAATCCTGCGCAGAAAAAGTAAGAACCTTCCCATTTACATCATCAAATTCAACAAAACCAGGCCATTTCAGTGATTCCGACTCAAACAGGGCAAAGCCAGCATCAGGCTTCCCCCTTCTGATATACCTGATAAAGTACACCCAATTATTATAAAAAGACCACAAGAAAAAAAAACGAAAATTAAACAAAATTATGATTCAGGCGCAGTGCTCACTCGATCCTAGTTGTTCTACACTTCAAAGAACTGAAGTTGTCGGCTGCATAGACTGAGACGGTAATAAGCGAGTCGTTGTTCTTGTTGTAAAATAAGCTGCGGATGACCTCATCAGGACTCACATTAAGGAAGCATATCCTCTGGTTCGTCCCTGCATTCCAAAAATCCAGGCCCAGGTGGAATCAAGGAAAAATTATTTACATTTATGCATATATATATATATATATATATATCTATATATGAAATTCCATGCTTCCATGCATGAAGATCAGGCATCGCTCAGCATGCAAACCTCTGCTAAAGGCCGCACACACGCCAGACTGGGTCAAAGCAAAGAGAATCCCACGAGCAGCAACAATCTCGATCACTCTGGATCGTTTCCGCAGGAAGGGGAGTTGAAGGAAACACTGACCCTTGGGATCATGAGTGTCGTACTCCTCCTGAAACGAGAATTGTGAGCAGGCTGAGGAGATGACACCTGGAAGGTCTCTGAAAAACTGGGAAAAAGGGCATAATTTTTCTGGATGTTGAGGATCATGGATGAATTTCACAGCTAAAGATGAAGACAGGTATGATTGGCATTCTCCACTGCGTTTTGGCGAAAATGACACCGAAATCATTGTTCTCTAAGTAATGTTTCTGATTCAGTAGAGGGGCCGTTCCACATACTCTTCACAATTATTTATTTTCCGGAATATTCGATTTTTTTAATACCAAAAACTGGGTTCCTCACTTTGTCTCAACGATTGATCAGATTACACACCAGAGGAGACGACACCCCAGAACTCCAGTGATTCTCCGCCTCACTCTGATCCCACAAAAACACTTGAATAACACACACACAGGGAAGAATAACAGAAAGTGAACTGAACTGGAAATTAGCAGAACCGAGTAGCAAGAGGAAAGCACGCCACCAACCTGCAAATGTATGTTCCTGAACCTCTCTTGCGCATTACTCGCGCCGAAAGCGCGGTCCCGCTTGCAGCAAATCTCCCTCCTCTGCAACTTCTTCACACTGTTCACCGACTCGTCGAGCCGAGGCCTTTTCCCCGCCACGATCCGGCGGTTCCGGCACGGCCTAGGGCTGACAGAGATCCTCCTCCCGTCCATCCAAGTCGATCCTCACCCCTCCCCTTCTAGCTCACACCTCACAGGGGGGCAGGCCGCCGACGGCCATGGCAGAGAGCATACACAACCAGCGTCGCCAGCTCAATCCACCGGACCACCTAACCTCTACAAGATACTACCTCTCCAACTCCAATGAAAGCTAAAATCTGAACGAAGCTCAGGAGCCATACAGATCTCCCCAATGAACAACAAAAACCGGACTCTTCAAATGCATCGATCAGCAGTCGAGAAGAGCTGCAGATGCCCAGGCAGCAGCAGTACGAGGGAGGCCGCCGCAATCAGAGAGAGAGAGAAGAGAGAGAGAAAGAGAGAGAGGAGAGAGTTTTGAAATAACTGAACCCCCGCATTCAAATTTTGGAAGCAGCCATTTTATTTGAAATTTTCCGACATCGGACCGCCGCAGGAGCGGCGTGTCAGCGGGTAGACAAGAGATAGATAGAGAGAGAGAGAGAGAGAGAGAGAGAGAGGAAGCCCAGTGGCGACTGAGTGGGCTGGAATCTCACATAAGTCGGGCCAGCCCATTGGACTCCAACCAAGCCAGGAAGTCAGCTCGGAAGATGCCAACATCGTGTCGCAGTCTTCACCTCCCACGTGGCAGTATCCCTCACCCTCAGATGGGCTACTGCTCTTGGGCCGGTCCAAAAAGTCAAGGGGATATATATATATGTGGAACCCACTTTTCGGGCTTTTCCAGCCCATGTTCTGGGCCGGGCCCGCTTCCCCTTTAGTGGGGATACGTACGCGTCTGGGGCCTTCCTTCCACTCCAAAACCCAGAAAGAGCGGGCCGGGCTTCTACCCCTTTTGTATAAACATATCAATATATATAAATGCATATATATCAACACAGGTTCTTCGGGGTTTTCCCAATCAGGAATTGGTCACAAGGGGGGAGGAGAGAGAGAGAGAGAGAGAGAGAGGAGAGAGAAAAAAGAGTAGATCTTAATTGGTCACAATGCATTATGGGTCAATCAAATATTTACAGGAAAAACCCATGTTATACACTTCTCTCACTAGAAAAAAAAAAAAAAAAGTGAGCCCAGTTCATGAGGTCAGCATTGGGAAGCAACAAGCAACTCCATGGAAATAAAAAAATATCTTCCTGTTCTCTGAAAGAAACCGGAAAAAATAGAAAGTGGGCCCCAGTGGGAAGATCCTCCGAAGTTTCCTCAAATAGTAAGCCGCAGATCTTCGTGAGCTGGACTGAACTCCATCATCTTCACAGCTGAAGACCGCTATTTGTGGCAATTTCTCTTCAGCTGCGGAGCTCAAAGCTCCCATTCGGGGGGGAGCGTAAAAAAACCCAGGTTCATCAAGATACTGCCGACGAGAACTGTTTGATCAAGGGACGATTATCCTCCAGCTTCTTGGGTTGACTCAGATGTAGCTGGAGGAGCCCAAGATCAGGTCAAACATATCGTCTGGGGTCAAGAGTGTGGTGCCTCCTATCATCAATTCTACATCGAGCCGACCGCTCTCTGAGATCGCCTCCTGGAGCTCTCGAATCTTCAGGGGAAAAGAAAGAATGAGATAATTCTCTCTAAGGGGGGAGAAAGAACCACAAACCGGGAATAAATATTTATGAGTAAATAAATCGACGAAAGAAAAAAAAAAATTGGCTTGCGTCAAACCTCGAGGCAGTTGATGCCTCCCACGACAAACACGATAATGATATTCTGATCGCCCAGATTCGGCTTTGCCTGCATAAGGGATCAGAAGTCAACCCAAAGTGAGATACGAGTTGACTGATCCAAGTTTTTGACAGAGGAAATTACCTGTCCAAGTCCAAATCTTCCAAAACCACTCTTAAGAAACCGCCCTACGGCCGAAGAATGGTACTCCAACCCAGGTATATCATACTTTGCCAGAATCATCAACAAAAGCTTGTAGAGCAATCCCTTGCTACTGAAAGATTCACTGCCAATTCGAGTCTCTAGATCTATGAACCCCTGATTTCTCCACCTCAGACCGGATATCTTGTGGAAGAACTTAAACAGGTGGTCTACCCTGTCTCGCAGCTCCAACTTAAGCTGCATCTCCCCAAATGATTGTTCATTCTTGTGATCCGAATCGTCTTCCCAGCTGCCCCAGTTGTCGTCCAAGTCTTCCATGCTAAAAGAATCCAGTGCATCTTCAAGCTTTTCGGTGGTCTTCCTCTTCCTGTAATAGGCTTCGAGTTCTTCCTCCAGACCATGGAGAAACCCTAGACCCTGGGTCGTCGGCAGCTCCATTATCGCGTCCAAGACAGCTTCCTTCAGAGAACGCTCTTCTTCCCAGGAGAACGGACCGGAAGACCCAGATGTTGGGAAATTTACACCTGCCAAGATATATCCAACAATGGCGAGGAGGAGACTGTCTTGAAAAGAGAAAAGACCCTGGTCCGATTCGCTGCTCTGACCCTGCCCATGAGATCTCAGTAGAACACTTCTACTGATGATATCACGGATCTGACTTGAGAGAATCTGGCTGCTGTCCCCGTTACTCATCTTCAGGATCCTCTCTGCACTGGAGAATGCATTCCAGCGAGAATTAAAAGGCTCACTCAGGGCGAATAAGGAAGCAACTGCCAATTGGATTATCCCTCTGTTTCTGATGAAGGTCGTCTGGTTTGAAGCCAGCAACCTGGCCATAGAAAGCAACTCCGAGGCAGAAGGAAACGCCAGACGATTTTTCAGGTTGACCGACAGTCTATTCTGGCGAATGATTCCCAAAATCCACTTCTTGACCAGCATAGCTCCATCTTTTATTCCCCTGCCCAGCAATGCCTCCAAGTAATTTACTCCTTGATAATTGTCAACGGATACCAGGGACCCAGTTAGCAACCCAGGATTATCTGTCATCTGACTAATTGGGGAAATAGCATCTTTATGATCACCTGAGTCACCAGCTGCATCTCCAACGCCGCCAGATCTCCAGCCTGAGATGAAGGCTGTAATGCTATTGATGAGCATCTCATTTCTTGCCGGAGAATCCCCGGCGCACACAACTTTCTCCAGAGGAATTTTCACATCAAGAGGTGCACGCTGTACATGAGTAGTGGAAGATTTAGTAGATGGTTGTGAGCTTTTTGCACGTGAAGTGTAGACTGCTCTTTCCTTCCGAGGCAAAGAGGACAGCATCCAATCAACAACAGAGTCCCCATGGCAGCACGGTGTGAGAACATCAAGAGTGCGATCAATAATCAATAGGCCAGCCGACCTTCTATTACGCCGACCCACATCATAGAGGCTTGACATATCTGTCAAAATCTTGCCAATACTTTTTGAGAGATCACCCACAGAAAATATTTCCAGCTTCAGATCCATCTGTGCCTCAGACGAAAGAGATATTAATCATAGTATTAGAAATTTTTGCAGCATCTCAGCAACACTACAATCAGACCAAAGCGAGAGAAAAGAAACGCAGAGAAAGAAAACGAACCTTGGAGGCCAAGTAGTAAAGAAAGTCTGCTGTTAGCGTTGCTCCTGGAGGGATCTCATCGCTGTCGGAACCATGCCCAGTGGATATTATGGGTAAGCCAGGGCTGAGCGAGTCAAAATGTTTATCTGACAGCCGTGCTTCCGCAATACTTCCCTCAGAGGGTAAAATGAAAACTCTTGGTGAAAGGGCACAAAAACCCATAGGGAAATGACTGACAGAGATGACCAATCCAGCAAACCCATCAGGGCCTGCGTATCCAGTAGAAGTAGCTACAGAGTTTGGAGAAAAACCTTCAGCAGACTTCGCTGACAAATGTTTAGGACTATAAAAACTCCCCTCCTGTGCAGTCCCTGTCGATGTTATGAACTTGTTGATTTTATCGGAATCCATTTTTCTCTTCTTATCGTTTTTGACAAGTTCTTCGTAATCCATGAGAAGAAGAGACCCGTATTCACGAAATGCATCTAAACCCAGAGGGCAATCAACACATGCTGAGTGGGCTACCTATCACCATAATATTATATAGTATGAGACGTAAGGGATTACAAAATGAAGTAATTAAAATAGAACCTTGACTTCCATGGATTAGTGGCAATAAACGAAAATCTGAACAATCGCCAGCAGACAAAAGTATTAAATAAATGACAAAGTGAATATGCAATTGGAGCCAAAAATAATCGATCACAACTCCACCCTCAGCAGAAGAGTCAATTCAACAACCAGGAGACAATCTAACAGCAAATGACAAAGGTGATGAACCTAGATAACAAAAACCTGCAAAGAAGATGCGATTTATCTCTTGTGCTTTTATCCACACATACTGTATAAAATTGAAACCAAAGAAAGGGGGGGAATAAAGACATTGATTAAAAATATAAAACTCATGTTATTTTTATGCAAGGTATAAAAAAAATTCTGGATAAGTGCTTTGATGCGGGAAAATGACAATAAAATGACTGAGATGGGTCACATGATTCTAACATAATTTGACCTTCGATGGCAGTTAATTTCAAGTATTATCATCATAAATAAAATTATTTGTTCGATTTTTTTAACAGAGAATTATAATGCATGATTTTACAAGCAATTAGGACACATAACATGACTTAGTTTCTAAGAGACAAACCAGCTTGGTGCATCAAAAAATAAGATGCTAGATTATTAGGTAACATGTAGAGATTATAAAATAATAAAATGACACTGTTAAACCATTTCTATCAGTACTATATTACTAACTTGCGGCATTTCATTCCCCACTACTGTTGCGCCTTTGCCACTATTAACATGACTTCCTTCAAAACATTTTGGTCAATGAAGCCGAAATAGTAGAGAGTCCAAGTTGAAAAATCTGAGCATCCATATAAATTCCTTGTAGTGAAAAATTCCTTGTCATTCATTTTTTCTAGGGTATTCAAAATATAGACCCCTACAGTTAGGATACAAGCCTCCTAACCTGAACATTTTTGCTTATAAGTGCTCTCATTGCTTATTGTTCTAAAATATGCCTCAACAGTTTCCTTTTAAGATATAATTTCAAACGTTTGTCATCCTGCAAAAATGAAAAATGACTTCAAAACCGAGTTTAACAAAATAACTCTTCGAACAGCCCCAGTGCATCCGCCCAGTCCCACCCCGTTTGTCCCAGAATGAGAAGATAAGGAGCAGTAACTGGTAGAGGCAACGGAGGGCAACGCATTGATTAGTAGGGATAATGACAGCAGATTGATTCGTCTTATTACTCCTCTTTTTTTACATTCCAGCAGGGTGTGTGATAACAGCCATGATTAAACAAGTTATTGTCACTGCCGCTGATCCATCTGTCATCATCTAACAGCGGCACATGATTTCTGCCATGACTCACGCAGATTGGCTAAGCTTGTACGTCAGCCAACAGTATTCACATGTAAAATCGAATGGTCTGCACACTGCGAACACAATTTATAAGCCAATCAAGTCAATACACAGGTATTTGACTTTTTCCCCAGGTATTTGACATTTCATGCAGTTCAGATATTAGTAGACCAATTTGAATAGCAGGAATTCGTAACTTTGCACAAATCCCTTTAAGTCGAGACTGAGTCAGCAAACCCTAGATATAGGTGTACTCGAAAAAACCTACTGCACACACCACTCTTTTCGAGAAAAAGGGGACGCAAAACGCCACATTAAAAGGAGAAAATGAAGTCACGTTCATCATGCTTTACGTCATCTTAATTCTTCACAATCAACAGGCCAACATCTGATGTCATGCTTATGTAATGTCTGAACATCATCTCCATGGGAAAGAGCAATGTAGTTCCCTATTGTAAAGATAGTAAAAGTACAGAGTACAAAGCAAAAAAAAATTGCCATAAAACTGATGTTGCACATGGTTTATATCTAGAATGATAAAATTGGCATTGATAAATATTTCAAGGCTACTTAGGAACGAAAAAACGAACTAATACACGTTGCCCTTAAGAGAATCGTATACTGTGGAATAGTGAGCATAAACAATGTACTTCACACAATTATTTCAAACTCAATGCCACTTGTCCGAGCTCCCATCAACACAACAAGATTGACACACACACACACAGACAAAGATCAAGAGTTGCTAGAATGTTATGGTCATAGTTTCTTCATAATTAAGTACCTCTGATATTGAAGTAAATATTCTGCAATCCACAATTGTTTGGTGCGTACTCAGGCAGCGTAAAATATACCTATGTGCGTTGCTAAGGAAGCGTGTTGTAAATACTACCATCTTTGTTGCAGGATCAGTAGAGGCTGAATTCCAGTTAGCAACCTGCAAAAAAGGAATGGAAAAAAAATTGCACATCAAGTACCACTTATGTCTCCACATTTCCAAAGGTGCTACAGGAAGGTCAAGTCTGTCATTTAACTTAATAGGCAGGAAAATAATCATAATTAGTCACGATTATTTACAGAATCCAGACTCCAGGAAGTTATTAAAATTGCCACTAAAATTCCGATGATCAGTTATTTTTATCTGTTTCTGTCTACGTACAATTAATATAAACACATTCCAAACAATCTCCCATCTTCTGTCTTTTTCTGCTCTAGAAGATCTTGACTGACCTTGAGATTTACCTATCAGTATAATGGGAGCGGATACAAAGCTGGGATAAACATTTAGGTAGAGAACGGCTAATAATGGCATTGTCTTCAACCTGCAAATTGATTCTTGTTGTCTTCATTTCAAGCTAAGCAAGTAGATACATGAGAAATTAAGAATGATCTCATTTCCATTAAATCTGCAAATTTTGGTTGGCCCCATCATGATCACAGTCCTGATTTTTATTCGTTTGAACGGGGCCAGTCATCAATCCAGCACAATACAAATCGTAATATTGTATTATTGAACATATTAGTGGCTTACAATGACAAATCTTCCATGGGAAAAGTTTTGACTAATGCAGAATAATGCCTACAATAAAGCCCAGATTACTGTGATTGAATACCGGACTTCTAAACAAGAATGTGCCTCCTAATGTCACATATCCAAAGGACTTTCTAACACTTTTTCTTAAATCATTTTTGGGGTGAACCTGTTGGAAATTTAAAAAGACAGTTATTTCATGTGAAGTAAAAAATGAACACATATCTCTGACTCTTAATTAATATATTTGATACACTGCTTAGCCTTTTTCTGCTAACACTAAGAAGAGTACCAAAATCAGCTGGCCTGATGACTGGTCCTCTACTCAGAGCCTCACTTTCCTAATGTTATTAACGTGAAACTCAATTGAGGGAAGAAAAAACCAGCTCCCTAAGAGATACATCTCCAGACTGAACATAAAAGTAAACTACAAGCAGCTCTAACGTTCCAACTGTCAACATTCCTGTGAAACTTCATCCGGACGGTTCTTTTCAGAAAGCACATCCTCCTTCATGAAGTTCCCGACTCCATTTCGCCGTCAATGTTATATTTACTGCGAAAATCCCTTGGAATACTACCCCCACCCTTTTTAGTGCCACAAAATTCAGAACAATTTCATCACACAGCCATCTTTTGGTTCGTTTCCCCTCCTAAAGGAAATGGAATTTTCTTAACTTAGACCGTCTCTTAGTTAAGATAGATTTTTAAGATAACATTGAAATGAATAGCCAAATTGGAGATTAATGTTTTGCATAGAACTTTTCTTCCCTCAACAGTTAAGTGAGTGCTTTATTACCCTTCTGTTCTTCTGATGTCCTCTCTTACTTGTCACCAAACCATGCCATGCCATGCAATGCCATTCATCTTAAGATTATATTCTTGATATAGGAAAATTGCGGAACTCAATAACAAATATGAGCAGACGACAATGTAAATTATAGCAAGGATGGAAGTTCTGTCTCCGTGAATCATTGCCATATCTCGGAAACAGAATAGTCAACCAAAAATTTGTAATCGTCCAAAAAAACACGAGCATTTTCTGATCAAGCTATGATTTTGTCGACTTATCTGGACATCCTAGTGTCATTTTTATAGCAAAAAAGGCCGCTGAAGTTTTACCTGTACACAGTTATCTGGACCCAGTCGCCGTCTGAAGAGTTTCTTACATTGAAATCACCTCATTGTTAAGCGTTTTTGCCCAGAACGTTATTCCAGTCGAAAAGTTCCCTTACTGATTAGTTATCCAGTGCAATAGGGGATCGCTTCTTGATTACCGAGACATTGAATGAATGCCGGTTACTTTGTTTATGGGAGAGAACAAAAATTCAATTTTAACGGGAACGCTGAAGAAGCCAACGTAGTACTCAGACAGAGGAGAACGAGAACCGTCCCGTGGAAGTTCATCATCGATCCTTCGTAAAATAAAAAATACGTAAATTTTTAAATTTATAAATAAAATCACACTCACAGTGTCTAGGGGAGACATGCTCTCCAGGCTACAGACCGCTCGCACCTTAAGTTCCAATAACAGAGAGAATGCTCCGATAAATTGAAAGGCCTCCAGGCATCCGCCATCAAGATAAATAACGGCGTCTACAACGTCGTCCGATAACTGCGAGGAGTTTTTAGCAGCATAAGTTAAAGACCAACACAGAACGTGAATGGCGCATTCAAATCCATCGCACTGACACGAAAATCCTGTTGCCCAAGAAATTCCAAACAAAACGCAAAATATTACTTTAACAAGTCTAAAAAAACTCGTAACTAACCGAAAAAACGGACCACACCGGAAAGGAAAAAACTCCACCACTCGTACAGCTGCGGCCCCCGAGAAAATGCTCCTTCCGATGAAACGGAGGCATCGAGCTAAATGCAACGAAAGAAAAAGCCGAGATCGCTGGAAATTCTCACCTGCCGAATGGAATCCAGGCAAGATTTGATCACATCAACGGGGTCCATGCTCCTCCTCGCCCCCAACCGTTCTACAAATTCACCGGAGGAAACATAAACCTCCGGGCTACAGCGGATCTCCCTCTTTGGCCTGATACCTCCCCACACGCGAGCCGCTGGTGGCCGGTGGGGAACCGCTGGTGGCCGGCGGGGAGCCGCTGGTGACCGGCGAGGAGCCGCCGGCGGGGAAGGGACGGTGGCCGGAGCGACGAGCACAGAGAGAGATCGAGGGAACTGAAACGCCTCCGTCGTTCCGGATCTTCCTTCAATCTGCTTGCTTCACGTCCCCCCCTCCTGAAACTCCGTTAGCCCAGCCCAATTACATGTGGCCCATTAAGATATTGCGGGGGTCGTGGGCTTTTAATGGGCCTGATCGTGCTATTGCCCCTTTATCTTCAATCATTTTTTTAAAAAAGGATTACGCTATTTTTCTCCGATTTTGGATTATTTATAATTTTTAAAACCTATTTTATCCGCTAAAAAAACCCTGGAGAAAATCGGACTCGACATAGAACACAGAGATTGAAAAAAATAACTGCAGATTATAAAAGTATAACCATTTAAATCGAATTTTAAATAAGGTTTTTTCTACTCGTATTTCTGATTATTCTGCATCAAAATCATACCCACCCCCCCCCCCCACTCATATTCCTCATCTTGTAAACTAATTTTAAGTTATTTTAAAATAAATACAATCCAATAAAGGTGTAATTTAGAAGAAATCAATTTTGGACCATTTAAAAAAAAACAAATGTGGTAATTTTATGGAATGCTTTTTTTCCTCCAATTTTTTATTATTTAAAATATTAGAAAACCCATATTACATGCTGAAAAAACCCTCAAGAGAATCATATGCCCCCCCATATTCCTCATATTATAAAATAATCTGAGGTAATTGTTAAATAAATGCAATACAAGTCCAGTGTGAATTAGAAGCAAAAAAAATGGACTATTTTTACCAAGAAAACTTAAACATGGTAATTTGGTAAAATATCTGTTTTATCCGTTATTTATTTATGATATTTAATAAACCTATTTATCTGGTGAAAAAACCATCGATAAAATAACACGCCCTGCCATATCCTTGTCGTATAAAGAATTTTGAGATTATTTCTTATGTAAATACGATAAAAGTATCGGAGTAAATCAGAAGAAAACCGTTATTTAATATATTTCCTGAAAAAACCCAAAGACGGTAATTTAGTAAAATATCCCGTTTCACTACTCTATGCTCTTCATTTATTTGGGCCAGTTTTCGACTAGTTGCCCAGTTTGGGCCCAGCCCAACAAGGAAATTGTAATAAAAATCCTGTAATCTTATGTGTATTTCCAATGTATTCAGTATCGAATAGCTACACAGATTGTTAGATGATGGGACCGATAGGACCCATACAGTAGAGATTGATTGACAGAGTCAACGTGGGGAGAATGGGCCCTGGCTTTGCCAAGGCGGGCCCAAATCTGATGAGAGAGAGAGAGGGGACGATGAGAACCATGTGAGAGGGAAATGGAATTTCGGGCTTCGGGCCGGGACTCTGAAACCTGATCAAATATTTATATTTTGAAACGGCCAGATTTACGGTTAACGTTATTTTGAGCATAAATATATAGTAAAATTAGTTTTTTTAAAAAAAATCATATCCCGTTTTGGAATGGAAACGTTAGGGTTTTTCACCGCTGAAAACCCTCTATCTCTCTCTCTCTCTCTCTCGTCTACTGAGCTCCGAGAAGCAGCGTCGCCGCCGGTAGCTCAGCCAGTAGTGATGGCGGCAGTAGCTGGTGCCAGATCCGTCTTTCGATCGGCTTCTCTGAGGAATGCGGCGGCGAAAGTTGCCTCCGGTGGTAGGAAACCATCCGCCGGCGCCTCTGCCTTCCTCCGGCCGTCGGGCGTCTCTCGTGTCGCTGTCAGGTAGGTTGCTTCCATCCATCGCTGCTTCCGACAAGCTTTAGATCGTTCCCGTGGGGATGAAGACTGTCGTTTTCATTCGCCTGTTGTGGTTTTTGAAGGTCGCCGATCGAGATGAGCAGCTTCTGCTTGGAATCGCTTCTCCCTATGCACAGCGCCACGGCGTCGGCTCTGTTGACTTCGATGCTGTCCGTTTCGAGACGTCGTTACGGCTGGCTTTTGGAAGGTACCGAATGCGCGGATTTTAGCTCATCCGGTGGTCGTTGTTTTCTGTCTAGCCTAGAAATATATCGTCATTGGTTTCCTCTGGAAGCACGAGTGCACCTGATTTCATTTTTGAGACTGGCGCTGCAAATTTCATCTCAAATCGATTGCACTGCTGTCATCTGTTATTTTGATAAATCATTAGGACGGGAACAGATCGTAGATCCTCAGTGCAATAAGATGCTTTCGGTCTGATTAGTTTATCGAGTCATTTGGCGAGTGCTTCTGGATCTCTGATCATTTGGGACTGTTCTCCGGAAGATGGATTATGTTTAGGAACAAATAATCAGTTCTCTATTGATTTTTTTTATAGTATTATCCTTTTTTTTCGTATTAACTTCCGAAGCTAAGCATAACACTTGATTCAGGTTTTCCCCCACATACCTTCGTATTCATTTCACTGATCCATCCGAATGCTGAAATTATCATAAAAATTCTTCATCTGTGCAAGATAAATGATTTCCCACAGAAAGAAAGGAGAAAGAACTCAATCCAGTGTACATTACGGAATATTATTTCATCTGCTCTATGGTTTGAGCTCGTGTAGACGCAGAAAACTAGTCTCATTACGCGCATCCTTTGTCTTCTGGCTTCGGCTGTGTAGCAGATATCTTGAAACCCCTTCATGTTAGTCGGTTGCATTTTTAAGTAAAAAATATGTTGCATTTACTGGACTTAAGTTTCTTCTTTTAAAACTTTTGATCACGGAGAAGAATACTAATTATTTTTCATTCGATCAGTTGGCAATGATGACGTGTGACAAACTGTAGGAGGAAACTAGCAAAATTATCTGTGTCCAGCAGTATAATTGTGAGTATCTACAGAAAAATTCCGCCTGGCATTTGCAATGAACCTGCTCTTCGAATTACTTTCCGAATTTTTTAACTGATTCTCGTGCTGTCGGCCTTTGAGTGTTGAGGTGAAACTAGGAAGTTATCAATAGCTTACCCCTGACATGCTAATGGCCTTCTGTTCCTTCATCACACCCCGAATATCTTTCTCTGCGTTGAATCCTACCGTGTGATCTAGTCCTTGTGAATATTTTTTGAGGTTGATGCATCTCAGTTCTCTGGGATGTCCATGTTTGCAAAACCCAATGCATTTCAGAGGTCTGGGCAGCATAGAAATTGGAAGCTCTCTCTCTCTCTCTCTCTCTCTCTCTCTATATATATATATATATATATATATATTGCTCTAACACACTCACATGCATACACACAATCATTTCTTCTGGGGACAATTCAGATTCTCTTCGGTTGTCTCCTTGCTCATCCCCCCTGGTTATTATTTCTGCTAACAGTGTGGATGCATTTGATGGGTTTTTTCTGGGTAAGGTCTAGAATGGATGGTTTTTTACGATTAAAAACCGTCAATCGACGTCGATCCCCCCCTCCTTCCCATTGTATCAACATCATCTCCTTGACCTCGCTCGTGCTCAGAAAACCATAGCATCTGTTTCTTGGTTTTTCTACCAAACAGATTTGGCCGCCTATATGCTCTCAAAACTTTCTATTTTTTTTTTCTGATGCCAGCTTAATTCTAGCTTCTGATCGACACCGTTGACCAATACATAGCCAAGCTTTTTTGCCTTGATTTCTAGAATAAGAACTTCCTGCTGATGAGTCATTCATCTTCTGTATTCAAACAGCTTGCAATGATGACGTATGAAGAAGTCCCAGTGGACACAGGCAAAAAACCTTGCTGCAGATAACCTGTGTGAAGAACCCCACTAAACTTCCTGAAATAAAAGTGTAGACCATGGGAATCATCATCCAAGAAGAAGTCTCATTCCCCCGATCATTTCGTATCATCTTTTCTTCTTCCATTGCTTACAGCCTCTTGTATTGACCATATAATCCGCACTCTTTGTGCCCGGTTTCATCAAAGCTGCCTTCTTTCCGAATCCCTCCTCCCTAATGTGCTGTCTCTTTACTCTGTCTGGTTTCCAGAGGCCGAGAGTATATGCGTTGACTCTTTTTTCATTCGTTGACTAGGTCTGTGACCATCCGCGTGCACCTGCCAGTGGGTCCGTGGAGACCATGTTATCTGCAGATTTTCTCTCTTCTGCCCTTTTTTCTCTGACTTGGTTTTTCTTGTTTGTGCAATTGGAATAGCAAGCTATGTTGATGGTGACGAATGATGAACATGATGTTGGAATTTTTTTGGGGCAGATTTTTTTCTCGCTCTCTCTCTCTCTCTCTCTCTCTCTCTGTGGATCGACCGTCTCTACAGATGTTCGTCTTTACTGTTGTAGATGGGTGAGCGGTGGCCTCGCGTTCCTTATGAAGGGGCGGGACCCGGGTTTTGATGAGGAGAACCCGCTGATTTGCCGTTTTCTTCCTACGTCTGTTACTGCTTCCTCTGCTGAACAGGGCAAGAGAGAGAAGTCCCTACAGCTTTGTTCTCTCTCTCTCTCTCTCTCCCCTCCACCATCTACAACAGATGGATTCAGAGGTAGTCGCACAAAGGGGCTTGTTCATCACCTAGTGAACAGTAAACAAAATTGTATGTAATCAGAAGAATCTACCTCTCTCTCTCTCTCTAGGTGTCTATGTTTTAGCACTTGCAGTTGAGGGGTTCAGAGGAAGTCATGGAAAAGTGATTGTTCATCACCTAGTATTCAGTAATGAAAATTGGATGATATCAGAAGAATCTCTCTCTCTCTCTCTGTCTGTCCATGGTTTAGCACTTGCAGTTGTTCATCGCCCCTAGTGAGCAGTAAGGAAAATTAGATGTAATCAGAGAAGCCCATTCGTTCTCTCACTACCTTCCTCTATCTCTCTCTCTCGCTAACCCTTTCTCTCACTGCGATGGTAGTCCAGTCCATTCGTTCTCTCACGGCTCAAGCCCCGGTCCATTCCGGTCCGTTGAGCCCCCCCCCCCTTACCCCGACCCCGCGTTGCCACTGAATTTTCAGAGAAACAGCTTACCGTAAACGATTCCGAGAGAACATGTGAAACAACTCTTAATTAATCAGACAAAGGGGGCGGCTATGGATAAGGGGTCGCTTCTCTGCTGCACCTGCCGGAGCTTCTGCGGCGGCGCCCACACTCCGGCGATGGTGGCTCCGGCGGCGGCGGCGCTGGCTCTGCGGCTATCTTCACCCTTCGCGCCAGCGCTAACTCATGGCGACAGCAGCTGCTTCTTACCCAAGCTCCCCTCTCTCAGCCTCCCATCGAGCTACTCCAGCAGAATCGCCGGCGGCCTCCGCCTCGCCGCCGGCGACAGGCGGCCGACGAGTTCCTCCTCCTCCTCCGCCGCCAGGGCCATCGCCGCAGACTCCGAGCAACAGGCGTCTTCCCCTCCGGCCGATGAGGTACGAACTCCCATCCTTTTCCCGCACGATCCAACCATCTCGTGATTCTCGGGTTTCTAGGGTTTCTAGTGTTCTAGGGTTCTGATCTGCTGTTCTTCTGGGGAGAAGACGAGGAGCTACCACTTCGTGGTGGCGAACGCCAAGTTCATGCTGGACGAGGAGGAGCACTTTCAGGAGCAGCTGTCGGAGAGGCTCCGCTACTTCGGGGAGAAGAATCGCGAGCAGGACTTCTGGCTGGTGATCGAGCCCAAGTTCCTCAACCGGTTCCCCAACATCACGAGTAGGCTGAAGAGGCCCGCCGTCGCTCTCGTGTCCACCGACGCCGCCTGGATCACGTAAGCTCTTCTTTCTGCATCTTCCCCACGGTGCGAATCAGGGACTCCGAAACCCTAACAAGAAGAGAAAAACTCGATCCGCCTCCTTTAACCATCATCAGCAGGTCCTGCCCTAACCCAGAATCCAAAATGGATAACACTCTCAAACCCTAGCGAGAAGATGAAGTCAACCGACCCAGGAATCTCATCTCTGTGTCGAGGAAGAACAGCCAGGCATCACCCTCAACATAAATAGCCTCCTTGTTCTTCAATTCTCAGGTTCATGAAGCTGAGGCTGGACAGAGTCCTGACAGAAAGCTTCGAAGCCAAAACTCTGGAAGAAGCGCTGGCCTCCAACCCAGTCGATCTGCAGTTTGAGAAGCCCAAGAATTGGACGGCCCCATATCCAAAGTATGAGTATGGTTGGTGGGAACCATTTCTGCCACCAGCCTCCGGTGGAGCAGATCTGTCTCTGTCGCAGTGAACTTGCTTGGTTACTCTGCTGTCAGATTCCTGTAGAATCCAGGAGAAGGCGGGGGTGTCTTGTGACAGCTTGGAGCTTGAGGAACTGCATGCTCAGCCAGAAGCCGCCCAGCTATGAAGAAGCTGAACCATGATGCCCTGTACTTCCCTGGTTACACCATAATTTTTCAAAGAACCATGTGATCACCTCAGATTGTGATGAACTGGGTCGGTTTTCATCATATGTATGCGGGTAATCCATACATCAAGGTTTAATATTGGCCTTTAATGTATCAGTGAAATGTAATCCAACTACCCTTTAATGCATAATGTACTAGTGAACTTAGGGGGGGCAGACCGAAATGTGCTGAGAATGTATTTTTATTTTAACCAATAGCTACGGAGTAATTAATGCAATTAATTCAACAATGGTACCCGAATTTATTTTCATATCACCAGGCAGCAAGAAAAAACCCCAATAGGATAAAGAGCAGGATTAAAAATCATTAAATGCTAACTCCAGATATTTCTCATGAATGAAGACACGAAAAAACAGGTCGTGCATTACCTTCATACCTCAGTTCGGATTTAAATTCCCTGAAAAGATGAGTTACTTTTGTTGGTTTGCAAAGTAAATGCCTGGAAATTATAAATGATCTCGTTGGTCAGTAGACAAACCATAATCAGATAACTCCGATGATGTGCAGTTAATGAAGACAAGAGGAAAGAGTCCATCAATGGTCTCCTCCATCCCTTAAAAACATGATTGGCGGCCATAAATGGCCTTGCTAGTTAGTAGATAAACCACAGTCAGATAACTCCAGATATTTCTCATAAATGAAGGCTAGAAGCAGGCTGGGCATGACCTTCATACGCCGAATCGAAGTTATAATTTCCACAAAAATGGATTACATTTATAGCAGCACAGCTTGGATACACAGCGGAGGATATCACCATCTACATTTAGTATAGCAAACAGCACTAAAGCTTACTATAAATAATGAGAACCTCGATGGATCTTCATCCCTGGATGGCGAAAGGTCGCCTCACAACCGCACTGCTCTTCACCAACCAAATCCAAGCAGTCAGTCTACCTACGATGTAAATGGCAAAAAGGAAATACTATATACCAATCTAACTGTAGACTAAGGCTGCACATGATTTCCCTCCGGTCTGGAAAAGAGAAGGCCTCAGTAAGCTTCAAAACGCAAGTTTCCGGCAGATCTTAGCACCGAGCTTCCTTGACTGAGGAACCCGCCTGATGGGCGCACCAGGGCATGCCTCTGCAACACCATTCAGCAATGGTGCCACTGTGGGTGTCCTCGATCCATCAAAGAGAATTGCATCCGTTGAGGACCCTACATTGACTGATCCCCCCGATTGACATGAAATGATAGCTTCGATTATAGACCGGTAGACCGTCTCCAAGAACGCCACTTCTTCTGGTCTTCCTTCCAAGTGAGTGTCCCATGGTTGATGCTTCGGAACACAGCAAGAATCGAAGTCCAGCTTCCGCTGGACAGGAAGGTGAGCTTCTTTGGTCACCTTCTTCTTGGGGGCAAACATCAGTTCTTCCGGTCCAGGGGCAAAAGTATCGAGGGTGCTCTCCCTCGGTGTCTGGCAGTTGGGCGCAAGGTCTGCTCCATCTGTAACATCTAAAGGTAAAGAAACTTGCAGACTTTCTCTCTCTGGCAAGGGTGTGGGAGGACCCTTAAGAGGAAAGTTGATATCAATACTTGATGTCCTGGATTTTGACATCTTCGAAAGATCCATATCTTCCCCAGCTTCGGTGCTAGATGTGCCGCCGCCACTGTCGTTGGAAACCCTAATTTCGTCGAAAACGGATATGGGGGGTGAAGTGATTACATCAAAGAGGGCCCTGCAAACACTTCCCAGCGGCTCCTCTTCCTCCGAAGCTTCTTCAGAAACAATGCTTACCAACCGTTGCTTTGAATCGCAGCAAGAATCAAAATCTAGTTTCCGTTGAATAGGATCGCCAGTTTTCTTTAACGCCTTCTTCTTGGGGGCGAACATCAGACCTTCTCGCCCAGGGGCAAACGGATCAAACATGCTCCTTGTTGGCGTTTGAGAGTTAAACCCCGCATCTGCTTCGTCGCATCCACATGAAGACGAAAGAACTGCATGGTTTTCCCTATCTAGAAAAGGGGTAACAGGCCTCATAATCATCTCATGAGCTAAATCTGACGGACAGACGTGATAAACACCTGAAGTTCCCAAGTTCGCGGTGTAGTCCTTGCAAAGCTCGAAACCCGATCGGTCCTTAGCTTCCTCCATGACGATGGCTTCCGGACTTCTGCCCAGAACAGCTTCATAAATTGAGTCCCATCGAGAGAGCCCGAGTTGCAGGCTGAGCCATCAAACCCTAACCTCGGAAACTGATCCGCCTTCTCCAAATTGAAGCAACGACTGCTAAACTAGCCGCATTATCACGGAAGACGTCGTCTCAGAAAGAAGAGGCGGCGACCCAAGGATCCGTCTTCAAAACGCAACCTAAAGCGCAACAGAAAAACTAATCAGTTTCTCGAATGAGACCAGATATTATCAGAACAGATCAAACAAACGAATGCCCCGCGCCCAATAGCCCCCCACAGCACACATTACAACGATCAGCAAAGGATACGATCACCATAGGTATGAAATCCCGACGATGCTTCAACTCCAGAAGAATGAAAAAATGGAGAAGACAAACCTCAACAGCAATGCGACTCCGAGAACAGAAGCGAGCAAAACCCTAACGCGAATCCATTTATAACCGTAACCCAAGGGAATCCCGACACGGAGGATCCCGAAAGAAGCTGCGAGGATGAGCAAAAACCCAGCGGCACTACGAGAATTCCTTCCCAGCATACCTCCTAGGACAATCCCCACAGCTGCGAAACTCCGAAGCGGCCGCCGGCCAAAGCGAGATCCACTGAGTAGAGAGCGAGCAAGCAAGAGACAGACAGACAACAGAGAGACCCAACGACCTGCGGCGCGAGAGGAGAAGAACCCGCCGTCTCAAGAGGAATAAAGAGTGTAAAACGTGGAATCGTTTTCTCTCAACGGCTGAGATCTCATCTCGGGGCACATAAATCGTTCAAAACGTGATCGAAGGTGAGGATCTTGAGGATTTCATCGTGGGCACACGTCTCGGCTAATAAATAAAATAATGCAGATAATAAGTACGTGCAGTAATATTTTCTCTTAGCCCCAATCATCTTATTTTTACTTTTTAGTCCCTATATTTAGGAGTTTGATCTGACACTTTCATGTGTACATATTAATAATTCAGTGCTGAGAACGGGTTATTTAGTCATAATAATTAGTTGTGGAGGAGCTAAGGTAAAAAGGGAATGGTCGGTGGAGGTCGTGGTTTTGGTCAACATATTCCGACGGAAACGAGTGACTGCCGACAAGAGAGTCTGGTCAACGTTCCACGGGGGAGAACGTGGGAATAGGAAATGGCCACGTCGGGCCGGGGAGACCTGCCAAACCGTCCAAGTCAAACTGAACATTGTAAAAATGTAAGTGCGGATTCTCTCATTTTTTTTATTTTCTTCGCTGTACGACTGCAAATCAATTGTGAGATTTACTGGCGTGGATACACAGCGAGAGAGAGAGAGAGAGATGATTCAGGAGCTCCTGGCGGAGATGGACACCATCATGTTCTTGAATTCGGAGAAGTCCACCCGGCCGTCGTGGTCCCGATCGACGGAGGATATCATCTCGCAGACGCGGGTGATATCCCTCCCCTCCGACAGACCGAGCTTCCCCAGCACGGACTGTAGTTCCTTGGCGGAGATGAACCCATCGCCATTCTCGTCAAAAACCCTAAACGCCTCCGCGAGTTCCTCCTCCACCTCCGCCGCCTCCTCATCCGCCACCGCCACCCCGAAGAGGGCATCCCCGAGGGACTGGTGGAGCCCTGTGAAGTCCTCGAAGCCCAGCCCTTCATGGCCGGGTTTGATGAAGGCGGTCACTGCCGATTCCAGCTCCTTGGCGCCACCTTCCTCCAGGCCAAGCCGAGCCAGGGCCCGGTCCAGCTCCGGCAGGGTGATCTCGCCGTCGCCGTTCTGGTCGAAGAGGTCGAAGACCCGCCGGAGCCGGATGGTGTTCAGGCTGGAACTCCGCAGCCGGAAGGACTTCCCCGCCCGCTCCGGCGGCGGCGCGGCCGCCGGCTTCTTCTCTGGCTCTTCCGATCGCACCATCGCTCTTCAGCCACCAGACGACCGAGAAGAAAGAGATGGGGATGGGAGGGTACGTGCAAGTAGATGAACCAGAAGATAGATCGAGAGAGAGAGAGAGAGAGAGAGAGAGAGAGAGAGGAGGGTATATTTATCCCCGTTGAGACGTTCGCTGGTTTGCCTCCAGACAGGTGGGCGTACCAAAGAAGATGGATTGGATTGGCCTTGTGGCCTCCGTCGACCGCACACGTTGACGGTTCTAGAATGGTTGACTATGATACCACGGGCCATGCCCTCCTCCGCACATCACGCTTACGTATCAAATTTGACCTGAAATTTAATCTAATAACCGGTAGGTCCCTGGTCAGAGATCCCCCGGTTGAAGTCAACCATTTGCCCACCTCATATTTTCATAGGAAATTGCAAGCATTTAATCGGAAATACTATTCTTTAACGTATCAGATATATATTAAGAATAGTAATTTAAACGAAACGCCACACGGGGGCCCATGCCATTGGGGTTCAAACAACCAAGAGCGACGGCTGACCCACCGTTGATCTTCTCGGGCTCGCCAGCGGACGGTGTGGATCTTCCAATCCAATGGGACACTGCACTCCGGCGAGCACGCCGGCCGAGAAGAGGACGTCTGCCGGCAGCCCAACCGCGTGGGCGGTGCGTGTTGGAGCTACATGCAACTCCGGCGAAAGCAACGGCTAACAGGAAGACGTGGGAGATGAGGACACGACACGTGGCGGTGGCGACGGCGCTGCCGCCGTCTCCTGCCGACAGAGGAGGAGCCGCACGGCGGCGCCGCCGTTGGATACGACTATGGGTCGCCGTCGGCCGGTGGAGAGCCACCGCATTTCACCGGCAAGCCTTTCGCGAGCTGCCCGCCTGCCGGGAGTGGGACGTCCTGTAGCGATGGAGAGAGAAACCCGTCTTCTACTATAAACGGAATTCTTGAGAAAAATGTTCTCGACGGCAACCTGTGAGCGGAATCCCGGGAGAGAGGGGTGATGATGGAAGAGGATTGGGGCTCATTTTCCATCCTTTTTCTGTTTTATTCAAATAAAGATCCCCCCGGCGGAGCTACCGCCGTCGCCAGTTCATCCCCTGCGTGGGCCTTCGATCAGTCTTGACGAGCTTCGAGATCCGAAAGCAGATGTTTTGGCTTATCTCTCTCTCTCTCTCTCTCTCTCTCTCTCTGTCTCTCTCTCTATGCTATGCTGTCGCCTTATTTTGAACAAAGTAGGCCCCCATCACATAGCTGCTATATCAGTAATTTAACACGCCATTTATCTCAATAATTCAAATTATTGAGATGTACATTTGCTGGATCGAACTTAGATCTCCAGCCTGCTTCTACCAAGAACAAGAGATAGAAGAGAGAGAGAGAGAGAGAGTTGTGGAAGCAGTCGGAGTCACATTTAGCTCTTTTTTATTTGAGGATGTATCAATGAATGTGATGGACTCTTTGTTCGTGATAGTTTGCATTAAATGCTTTTATCATTTTGTTCACTTAGTGCCTTTATTGGCTTTTGTGGTCTTAACAGTGTGTTCCTCGGAGGTATACATTGCAAAATACGGGTTGATTGCCAAGACTCGAACCATTAGCTGTATATACGGCACATTTAGGTATTCATTTATCCTTGAAGATAAGTTGATGCGTTGACCAGATAGATGGGTGCAATACTTAACGACCTTGAGGTTGATCCATTGGTTTATTCGAGGATTTTTGGATAAAAATGATAATCTTTGATCTTGTTTACAAACTATATGCTTGGGCAAACTATATTGCATCTAAATGATGGTATATGGAATTATTCAAATTATTTTCATAAAATGATTTACTAACCAAGTATTTTCGATAATTCTCAGTTTCCCTCGCACAGTGCGCCGGCTTGATCACTCGCCATCTCAACTGCATGAACTGGGTAGATTTTGAATGCCCATCTAACCAAGAATGCATTTTTTTTGGTTTACTGATTTTTACTGGTCGCTGTTGTTTTGATCTTCTTCGCTGGGAGTCTCTCCTCTCAAATCCCAGTTTATGGGGATAAAGCACGTCGAATTCAACGAGAACCTTCATCGCGATGGGAAGCTCTGCCGCATTCTTTTGGAACGTTATGAGTTAAATGAAACCGGTCGTACTACGGAGGGGCTTGAGCCTTACGCCATGGCTGGAAGGTGGCGGAGGCCGGAGGTGGGTCGTGGGCTCACCCTATAAACACGTCGAGAGAGGCCTCTGCTGGAAGACGAGCCCCAGATTCCTCGCAAAGCCGCCCCCAGTGGCTGCCCCCCCTCTGTCTCTCTTGCCCCGGCTCCTTCGCTTCCACGTTAGGAAATGCTGGCCTGACTCTCTGTCTCTCTCTAGGTTCGTCCGAGGAGCGGTGAGCGGGGGAGGTTCCCCTTTCTCTCTCTCTTTCTCTCTCTCTCTCTCTGTGAATTGCTTCTCCGGCAAAGAAGAATGGGGAGGTCTCCAGTATCTGCTGCCTTTGTGGGGCTGGTAGGAGGGCAGTCCATCTTGACCACCATGAAGTTTGCCGTCCTGCCGATCGCAAAGGTCTTTACGGTGTGCTTCCTGGGATTTCTCATGGCCTCCAAGCACGTTAACATCCTGCCATCTGCTGGTCGGAAGCTTCTAAACGGGGTACGCAGTGGATCCACTTCTGTAATTGCCTTTCTCTCACTTGCAGGAGATGAGATATCCGATCTCGAATTATTTCCCAATCCATGGTAGAACTCAATATGATCATTCATATTAGAAAATATCACCTGTCTCCAGAATTATTCCAAAATAGCTTACAACGAGAACATGAACATTCACAATTCATGAGAATCACCCCTCTCTCTCTCTCTCTCTCTCTCTCTCTCTCTCTCTCTCTCTCTGTTGTGTCGTGGCTCCTGTTTCTACTTCTCATCTGAACCCCTGTTGCAGCTGGTTTTCTCCCTTCTTCTCCCATGTCTGATATTCTCTCAGCTCGGAAGGGCGATTACGTTGCAGAGAATGATGGAATGGTGAGGACTCAGATTTTCTAACCCCGGGGAAGATTCAGACCATAAATGGTGTAAATTCCATGATCTTGCTGATAAGATTGTTTGTCTGAATATTCATGCAGGTGGTTTATTCCTGTCAACATTGTTCTTGCCACAATATCAGGTTCATTAATAGGTTTTCTCGTTGCATCTGTCATACGGCCTCCTTATCCATACTTCAAATTCACCATCATCCACATCGGCATTGGTACAAGTTGCTCTCTCCCTTCATGAACAATTACAGATCTCTATGAACGTTTACCAAAATAAATTGTCATACAAAATTTATACTACATTTTTTTCATTTTCATATTAAATTTGTTTTGGATCCCGATTTTATCTGCCTTTTAATTGCAGGAAATATTGGAAATATTCCTCTTGTTCTAATTTCTGCCTTATGCCGTGATACATCAAACCCTTTTGGCGACTCCGACAAATGCAGTGAGGATGGGACTGCATATATTTCCTTTGGCCAATGGGTATATCACCTCTAATTTTTTCATTAAGATCACCCGGACCTACATTTTTTTATGGAAAATTCTATTTTTGTTTTTTTTCTAATTATCTTTCTTTATTTCATTAGAGTTCTTTTCTCGGCACTATTGCTCTATTGGTTCCTTTTGAACTCTTGAGGTAGACTGGTGTCTGGATTCTTTGGTTTATTGCTCATTAGGATGATTATCATGGGTGGGCTCAAACCTAGCATACATTTTTTGGAAAAAAAAGGGTTTTATTCTCTTGTAGTTCCCAGTTCATCAGAAAGTTCATCATGGTGGGCCCGACCCTGATGAACCTCTTACGGGGAAAATTTTCATGTAGCTAATGATATCAATTTATGTTTATTTAACTTTCCTGGGTGATTTTTTCAAACATAGATAGTTAATTTTCATCTGCTCATTCTCGGGGACTCAGCTTTGCTTTTTTACTTTCCAAGGCACCACCACCCAGCAAAAAAAAAACTATTTTTTTCAGCTTGGTCCACTCTAATTTTATTTTATTTTATTGGGTATTTAATATTTACGAATTATTTTTTATATGTTTTTTCAGGTGGGTGCTATTGTACTGTACACCTATGTGTTTCAGATGCTCTCACCTCCACCAGGAGGCTCCTTTGATTGCACTAAAGAAAGTGCCCTTCCCATTAAGAGCCTCCTTCCTGATCTTCCTCCCGAGCAAGTGCCTCTTTTAAAAGCAAAACAATCTGAGCCTTTGGATCTCGATGGTTCAGACAAAGGAAAGGTAGGCGGTTTCTTTTCTATATTTTTCCAATCTATGCTCCCCGACCCTTTAAAAAATATTTTTCTCAATTTATGTATTTTTTCCTCAAAGGAGTAATCATTTCTCCATCTTTTTCAGAAGGGAGTAATTATAACTTAATATGAAGGAATATAACACCGTTCACCTTTCAAACTTTGGCTTAGTTGTGTTGGATTATTTCTCATTTAAGATTGAAATTTATAGAATTAAATTTATCAACCCTTGTGGTTGATACTACCCAAAAAACTTCAAGATTTTGCATCAAATCTCTTTCTGAGAATAAAAATAAGTATGTTGTATTTAATATCATAAGAAATTTATTATTATTATTATTATTATTATTTAACTTTTTGGGATTTTTCAGGACCTAACAAGCTCCATAGATGTTTCCTCGATTGGGTGCCCCCCTCCTTTCCCCAAGATCTCCCACGACAGTGTGTCATTTGTCTTCCCAAGCAAGGTGTTCTTCAAAGTTTTCCAAAAATAGATGCCGTTGGATGGATGTCTCTTGTAGACCAAGCTCATCGTTCACAGGTTTCTCTATGCAGATTACTCACAACCTGATCTTTCTTCTGGACAAGCTGAGGCTGAAGCAGCTTCTCCAGCCCCCAATCGTTGCCACCGTGAGTAACCATGATCGAGTGAAGCTCGATTGGGTCATGGGTTCTCCATCGATCTTACCAACTGAATCATGCCCTTTATTCCTTGTAGTTTGTTCCTTCTTTTTGATCTGAAAAAAGTCGGGTAACTGGTATATTTGCATGATAATTAGTCAGTAATCTATTTATTATTATTATTATTATATTTAATTGCTATTGGCCTAATTTCTGTTTTTTTTCCGACAGATGCTGGCCATGCTTTTTGGTGCAGTTCCTTTTCTGAAGCGCCTGATTCTCACAGATGATGCCCCTCTCTTCTTCATCACCGATAGCTGCATAATTCTCGCGTATGGATTTATATATCTTTATGTTTTTTTTAATTTGGGTTTTTTTTTCTTGTGCATTATTTCTAGAATAATCCACTTGCTTCACTTCTGTTCTTGCTTATCATTTTTATTTTATATACTTTATTATTTTTAGATAATTATTATTTTAAAATAAGATCTGACTTTACCGCGAATAAATCCAGGGAAGCCATGATTCCATGCATTCTGCTGGCTCTGGGGGGGAATCTCATCGACGGTGGGAAAATTTCTGTTCTCTGCTTCTTCCCAGAATGGAGGGATGATTGTTCTTGTTCTTTCAGGGCCTGGAAGCTCCGAGCTGGGAGTGAGGACTACGGCCGCCATTGTGGTGGGGCGGCTGGTGCTGGTGCCGTTGACCGGAGTGGGGATCGTGTCTCTGGCGGACAAGCTGGGGTTCCTCCCCAGAGGGAATAAGATGTTCAAGTTCGTTCTCCTGCTCCAGCACTCCATGCCCACTTCAGTTCTCTCTGGTAATTTCCCTCTGCTCCCCCACTGTAGATAGATACATAGCTAGAGAGAGAGAGAGGTGGTATGGGAGTAATTCCCTCTGCCCAGTTCTGCTGCTCTAGATAGATAGATAGTTAGATAGTTAGAGAGAGAGAGAGAGAGAGAGAGAGAGAGAGAGAACTGGAATGGGATTAATCCAGCTGATTTGATCGTCTTCTTCTTCTTGTGGGGGAACTGAAGGGGCTGTGGCGAATCTGAGAGGCTGCGGAAGGGAGGCAGCCGCGACGCTCTTCTGGGTCCACATCTTCGCCATCTTCTCAATGGCCGGATGGATCGTTCTCTATCTGAACATCCTCTTCTGACCCTCTCTCTCTCTTTCTCTCTCTCTCTTCCTGTGTACAGCAGTCAAACACCGCGAACATAGCCATGAAGATGATCCAACCATTGTCCACTCCTTGTGTATTCTATAATAATCATCATCATCTTCTCCTAGAGATATCATCGATGTCTCTTCCTCTGCTAACGTCTTCCAGATTCTTAAGAGAGAGAGAGAGAGAGAGAGAGAGAGAGAGAGAGTTCAAGCGACGGGTGGTATCTCTGAGGCTATCAATGAACGGGGGCGTCGTTGAGTCCGTCAAGTGACCGTTACGGAACTTGAGGAGCGTTGGAATATTCTTCCGTCTAACGGCCGTTCCCATAGGAGAGAGAATGTACAGCCGCCGCTCAGTCTCTTCTCCGCCGCCGGCTGTTTTTCTCTCCATTTCCATTGTCTCCGGCGTACGGTCGCCGAGGGGGGCTCGCGAAAGGGAGGACGCTTCTCGTTTTGGTGGTCGGCATTTGGCTGCGTTCTTATCCTCTTCTTCGTGATCCATCCTGGCTAGGGTTTGATTCATTGTTGGTGGTCTGTAATTCACGGTGTGTGGCTGGCCATTCTTTGGATCCTGGTAGAATCTGGGATTCTTGGACGGTGGAAAGGGGGCGGGGGCGGTCTTCAGTATGAGCGCAGTCTCGCGGTGCTTCTGTGCTCGCCGAGTCCTCCGGTTGGGAGTTGAGATGAAGTGCGGCGTCTCGTTCTGCTGTCTGAATGCGATTTCTTCTCCTCTTGAGCGTCGAGCTTCGATGAGTCGTGCTCCAATGGGGCTGGGTGTTGGAGTCTTCGGATATGCTCGTGTCTGCAGCAGCGTTGGCGACTTGAAGAATGGGAAGGCTCTTTTTTCTCGAGAAGCTCTGCCTTCCGGGCGCAAAAATGTGTACACGGCGAACAGCGACGTTCTCAGATGTCTGACCGGCGTTTCTTCCGATAATCCTCTATCAGCGACGGGGAGCCGACGTCCCCTTGAGCTGGTATTTTCAGTTTTTATCATTTCTTAGAGCTATTCGGACTTCCCCTAGACTCTATTGAGGGTCTCTTCTGGAAACGGGATTCTTATTCACGTGAATGCTATCATTTAAATGTTTTTTTCTTCATTTTTGGGGTTAGGATGAATAACCTTTTTGAAGATGTTGTTCAGAGCGATCACTAGAAATGTGAAATATTGGCTACGACAGCAGCTATGGTATCACATGCGGGTTGAGGAAGGGAAAAGAGCAAGTATTCCCGAATGCTTGAGAATGAGATCGTCTGACAATCACTTAAAAAATGATCCTCCTGGTGAAAAAATAAATTGGGGACTTTCTAGCGCGCTGAATTTATAACCATCAAAATCATGGTTTCTCCATCTTTGGCATGATTCTCCTGAATCAGAATTAAAATTACCTTGGGTTATATAAGAGAGACCCTTAAGGAGAATCATGACTTCTCCAAGGTGAGATATGATTTTATTAGAGGAACCTTGTCTCCAGAGTTAAAACCAGAAACACTTTAGGCTGTGGAAGAGGGACTCTGTAAAAGAGATTATTTGTGTTGTAGTCATCTGATTTACATTACATACCATATGTTCTATTTTACATATACTGTGTACGTTTGTGAAGAGGATTTTGTCTTTCTCTGATGGGATATCAGATAAAACTATAATGTATTATCTTTTCTCTTGTTGAAAGAATATTTCTTTGTTTGGCGGGAATATCAAATAAACCTAAGATGCACGCTCTCTTCCCTTATGAAATAAGTATTCTTTTCATGCTGGACGAAAAAGCACAATAGCAATGGTCTGATTAATAATTTCTTTGAATCTTGAAATCAGAACGAAGAATGAATTAGACATGGATGATAGCAGCCCGAGTTTCTTAAATATAGTTCTAAATGCATTTTTCATTCCTGTTCAGTCGTATGGCCCATAACATTATCGTAAGAGTACCTTCCCCAATATATTGCCCAGTTAGATGAATTGAAAATTCAAATCATGACTTCCTCCAAAACTAGTTCTTAAACCAAGAGTTTAGAGCAAACAAACTCTTCCAACTTTATTAATTTCGGATTTGAATATCAGCTTTTCAAATTACGATAAGATAATGAAGCTGTTACAATTTCTGGAAAATTTTATCAACTTCCAATGACTCTTCTTCTTGGAGTTAGTTTGGAATGTACCTTCATACTTGATTATTACTGGAGTTTGAAAAATTAATAATCTCGAGTGGTTCATATTTTTTATAGCGCAACATGTTGGTTGCTGTCCGTTCATTTGCCTCATCGGCTGGTGGCTTGACAGACAAAACGCCAGTTCAGAAAACTGTGAAGCAGATCGAAAATGCTGCAACTGATAATGCAAAAGCTGATGACAAGATTGCGGATATGATGATATTTCGTACTCTTGTGAAATATTTATGGGCGAAAGATAATATGGAATACCGTTTAAGGTTTGTCACAGCATTGGTTTTACTTGCAGGGGCAAAGGTGCGAACCTTTTTTTTTTTTAACTGTTTGACCATCTCTAACAATCTTTCTTCTATATATATTTCTGTGATTGTGAGTCTGTATGGGGTGCGTGTGATTATTTCCCTTGTTTCGTAATGCTTTGTTTAAGTTCCGGAATTTTTTTGTGATATAATTTTTTTGGCTTTGCTTAGTTCTTAGAGTTTCTAGAACCCCACATAGGTCAGATGATTCTAATAGAAATCTTCTCATTTGAAATTTTATTTTCTCTTGCTTTTGGTGCCGGAATGAATTAACATGGTTTCAATCACGTGTATTGTATGAAGAGATAATCACTAGTTGTAAGGTTCATTGAGATATTCTAGTAAAAATGCGATCATCTAAATTTTACAATGAAACTAGAGAGTACTTGCCAAAATCTTTGAGTGCGATATAAATATCTTCAACGAGAATTTGTCATACTTTCAACGAACAACAAGCATTTTTCTTCTGTGAGCTTATGCTTTTGATCCTAGTTATAGTAGAAGTGGCCTAAGCAAACCCAGTGTCCAAGATGTCCTTGCCAATACATGCATTACCAAGAGTTTATCAACTAAAGTATGTGGGGAGCAAGCTATTTGCCTATGCTGATTTAGTCCTTGCATTACCAAGAGTTTATCAACTAAAGTATGTGGGGAACCTTCAAAGCTTTTTCTGTTTACTCTCTTGTGAAGAGAGTTTTCCAAATTTAGGTGGAGTAACATTCTTGTAAAGGAGAGCTGCATTTGTGCACAAATTTGATTTTAATATTCCTGTTTGGTTTTAATCTGTTTCTTGAAAAATGGCAATCTTATGCTCGGATATCAGTTTACTCTTGCAGTCGTAACCAATAAATGACTGATATTCGGATGAAAGGAATATTATTATTCTCTAATAGACAGACCTTCTGATAAATTTGATTCAGATTTGTTGTAATCTAGTTTCTAGTTGCCTAGTAGATCGAAGGTTCTCCTAGGAGGGATAGAAACTATTGTCCATATACCTAGTGCCAAAGCTTCTCTATGAGGGTTCAGTCTCCTACATGTTATATCTAATATGGCATACTCTTTTCTTTCAAATGTCCTGGGTATTACATTTTTTTGAGGTTCCTACCAGTCCCTTGGCTCCTGTAATTTTAGTGGACAGATCTTGATAGGGGAGCAGATTCTTGTTCAAGTATGGAGCAGCTTCATTTGATACATCTTTCTATTGATTGTAAATATTCATTTTTATTCATGGCATGGTTGTTTATAATGGACCCATCTAATCCATTGATGTCCTTTTCTATTTCATTAGAGATGTAAGCGATAACCAATTTTTAATTTTACTGCTTGATTGTTAGAGCCTTGATAAGGAGCAGTTCTTCATCTAATTCTGTAATGCATACTAATTTTAAATTGGTGACGTTATTGGATTAGGTGTCAGTGAAGAATTTATTGAAAATCACTTTTCAACGATGATATAACATGTATTATTATATTCATATTTACGCTGTATTGCTACTGAATCTGAATTCTTTACATTCATATTTGTTGTCCTCTTTAGGTTGGATTGTGTTATCATGGCTTGCCCTAGCTTTCTCAGTTTGCTCTTGTTAATTGGAAAAGTGGGTGCATATCATGTTCTCTCATTGGATAAGTACACATACATATTCAAATCTGCAGAATGAAATTAATCCTTCATTCAACCGAAACTTAGCACTTGTACACTTTAGCAGGGAAAACACTAACGGGGGCAGGGTTTGGCAACTTAGTAGTGGTAGATGCTTCTTTGGATCATGCACTGCACATCGATGGAGTTAATGCGGTCATTACTTGCCTCCGTTTAAAATCCTAGGAAGGTCATTATCAATGTCAAGATTAAGGTGAAGATCTCAAGTTAGATACCAACAGCCCCTTGGAGATAAGCATACGGTTAGTGGCCAAGATGTGATGTTATTTTATTATACATTCATTCAAACTACTTCTGCAAAAGTCGGCTGTTGGGGTCGTTTTCAGTTTGATATGTGCACTGCAGCTGATCATGTTGAAATAAGGAAACCTATAGTCGCATGGTAGCAGGCTGATATTTGCAAACTTATAGTCATTGCTTCATCAGTGGATCCACATTCTTGGCCTTTTACAGCTGCATCAGTAGATCAAGTTTCTATCAGCATTTTTCACGAGACTGCTGAATGTGAACTAAGTAGTGAGATGAAATGTCTGATTTGATGATGTGTTAGTAATTTGGAATTGGACAAAACATTGATGTGATAAGTTACGACTTTCTTATAGAGGAAAATATGGTTGAAATTTGTGCTTTAGCTTTTAAGTTTTTTGTGACCAACAAACTTCCTAATTTTTATGCCCCGTATAGTTCTCAGCATCTAGCTTATTATACTAAGATGTTTCTGTGTGCAACAAAAGTATTGTTATATTACGTGCCATTCTTTCAGGAGGCAATATTCTTCTTTTAAGTTCTACTGTTTGATGATACATTTGATGATTACTTATCATGTATACATTTAATTCAATATCAGGTCATAAACGTTCAAGTTCCTTTCTTGTTCAAGCTTGCTGTTGACTGGCTGTCAGCAACGACAGGTTCTGGAACTTCAATGGCATCCTTTACAGAAGCTAACTCCATTCTCTTAGCATTTTTTGTAAGCCCGGCAGCAGTTCTAATTGGATATGGGATTGCACGTGCTGGGGCATCTGCCTGCAATGGTATCTTACATGACGTAATCGTTTACTACTTTACAGAAGAATTTCATAGATTTATAATCATTTGTACTTCACAAAAGAACTGTAAGCTTTTAGCTCTCACTGCTCATAGGAGTCTATTTCTTACTGCATTTGTGCCGCACATTTTTCTCATCGGGTACCCTGCTGTCCTGATTTATGGATTGAATTTTCTCTCTTTGGCAGAATTGCGTACTATTGTGTTTTCTAAGGTAGCATCAGGAGCAATTCGCAGTGTTTCTAGGAAGGTACAACTTTATTAACTTGTCTCTACTGTCTAGTTCATGTTGACGTTTGCTTTCCAACCTTTTGGCATTCTGATTTCCCCTTCTTTGCAAAAAAGTGAAAAGCAAAACTTTTCGAGTTTACCCAACCAGTTTTTTATTTATATATTTAATATCCCTTGTTGACTATTTAAGCTCGTTCTTTTTTTATGTGCATATTTTCTATGTTCAACCTTTTTTGCCTAGTAAGGCCTGTAGATTGAACAAGCTGTATCATTTGTGATGAAAATGGGAGCCTATGCCTTCCTATGACCTTATTAGAGAAGTTTCAGCCTTGCAAGCTTTTACTAAGTTGTATGGAAGAGGAATGGCCTAATATCTGTAAATTTATGAGGGTGTTTAGGTGTTTGGAGACAGTGTTTACGACCTTAGGAGAAGACTGGACACTACACTGTAATGCCTAATATGGGCAAATCTTTATGGGCCTATATTCTTAATGAGTCCCTAACACAATGTAAGGGGACCTGTTAAGTTCTTATCCTAGTAAACTTTCTAACACTTCCCCTAAAGTTGGCTTGAAGATACTTAATTTACCTAGTTTGTTAATCTAGTGATTGAACAATTGTCTTTTAAATTTCATTGTTAAGAATTAATTTGTTGTTGTTTTGTAGGGATAAATGGAATACTTAATAGTCTTCTATCCAATTTCTCTTTGACAAAATGCAGGTTGACCTCAGCATGTTTCGTTCTATCATGATACATTAAGTTATGAGATATTTTTATTGCTACCTTGCCACCTAAATATAATTTCATGGCTTTGTTTTATGAAACCTTCAACTTGTCTAAAAGTTACTTTAGATGAAGAAGTTTACTTTTCCATGTTCGATGACTTGAAATTCAGCTTCTGTACTGCTTTAGGTTATCAATTTCCCCCTTCACGAAGGTACAATGTGCAAATGTTGACCTTCTGTCATCAACACTTCTGGGGCAATCAACATTTATTTTTGCTTATGTATCTGCACTTTCTCTATTTGTAAATATCAACTCTTTACCTCTAGCTTGTTTAAGATGTGAGAATTCTATGGATGCCCTCGAGTGGTTTTATTTGGTGAGTGCATTAATTGACTTGCAGTGCTCAGTATGAAAATTATCTGACAAATAGATTAATTTTCCAACCAGATGTTTTTTTCTTATTATTCTTAATATTTGTCCTTACATTTTGTTGAATTTCCTCTAGTTCCTTCGTTTCTTGAAGAACGACAGACCTTCTCGTGGAAGGGAAAAAATGAACTTCTATTCACAACATCTGAGGGAAAAATCACCTCAAGATCAGTTTACATCGAGACATGGTGTGTTATTTATAACAGATCCATGGGAGAAGGTTCTAAACATAGAGCCATACATCCCGAGACATATAGGTGATGTTCACGTGCTTCTTTAAGTGAGGCACGTGACACACCTCACCCCAACTGCTAACGCAGTATTTACACTGTATTTCAACACATTTAAATTGTTGTTCGGATCGATAGGTGTTTCAGCTAGCTTGTAGGCTAACATTCCAGTTCTGTGAGTGGTTCTTGTGTATATTTCATTTGAGACATTGAGATCTGATCCTTGATTTGGGCCTGATCCACACCCAAGTACTTGATGATCTGAGTTCTTTGATTTCCAGCTTCTTGACGAGGTGTATTTAATTTCTCTATTGGGTGATTATCTATTGTTAATATGATTTCATCCAGATACGCAATGAGTATTGGAATCTTTCTACTATTAGGATTACAGAACATGGTGCGATTTGCCTGGCTCTGCAAATATCTATAGGTCATTATGGACTTCCTAAACGAGTCAAGTTATCCTCTTAGAGATTGTTTGAAACCATGGATTGTTCTCTTTAACTTACTAGCTTTGTCGGACCACAATGCTCTTTTGAACCCAGATCATTGCCCTTAAAAAGACATTCTATACATCTAATTGTTGTGTAAGCTAATTGCAAATTGCTGAACGAGATGACATGATTCATACACTATTCCTCTCTGCCATATTTACAGAGGTCTCTTGATTATTTGATTGTCTCAAATGTTTGAGTGTATCCTCTCGCCACCAGCCTTGCTCTGCACTTTTCGATTTTTCTATCGGCTTTATAAATTACTGTGAACTCTTGTTTACAATATTTTAGTTTCTTTTCTCTAGGAAGACACTTCCTCAGTGCCATTCTTATCCAATTTTGTTATCTCCTTGAATACATCCTCTTTTCTCTTGGGAACAACTAGTGCCTCTTTTACAGACATGGGGATTTCTATGTTTGACAAGTTAGAAAGAAAATGCTCTAAAGCTAGGAGGACAATCTATAGATTCTGCAGTTGAGATGGTAGACTTGTGATGTGAAATGATTCGGAAGGTAAATTTGCCATGAGAGGGAGAAATTTGTATGACTCCCTTGAAGAGAAATTTGGGAGAGATAAGACTGATTTTCAAAAAAGTTGCTTCCATACTTGCGCACAAACTTTTTGTAATAGGATCAAATGACTTGTATTCTTTTGCACAAAATTTTTGTAATAGTATCAGATGACTTGTATTCTTTTTAAATTGGTGAGAAGCTCAGGAAAACACATTTTTTTATCAGTATGAAAAAAATGCTACACTGGACGCTTTAGGAGGCAAATCACTGGAAATCTGAGTGTGTGGATTGGTTTATCGAAGAATATTTTAGGGTTTTCAAAATTGATGCACTCGAGTTGGCATTCTATTGGTTAAATACAATGCAATTAGGACAACTTCTCCCCTAACATGTTTAGGAACTTCGGTAGTAAACTTATTGGCCCGGTCAACTTCTAAGGGTGCCAAACTTTTCATTCGGCAACTCTGTTTGTTGGCATTTATTGAAACCAGATGTTTGACGTATAATACCCTTTTTCATTCGAAACTTACTATGGTTGGATATTTAGTTTTATATTCCGTTATAAGTTCTCAGGACTGATATAGCAATTTCGAAACAAACCAGTGGCACGAAATTTTTCTTTCAACAAGTGTGTCCAACACATTTTAGGATGATCATCGACGAAAATAATGAACCACCTGGTCGAGTGATTTTTTTCACTCTTGATTTCTTTCATATATCACTATGGATTAAGTAAAATTTTAGTCTTTAGTGTCTGGAATAGTTTCCATCTCCATGTTTTGATAAAGGTCTAATGTTTTCGTAAGGCTATGCGGATCTTGTAGTTATCTGTGATGCTCGACATCCCTTGCTTAGTCTTTTTCACCTGGCGCTTGATCTGAAAATTTGGTGAGCACAATTTTGTAATAGGTTTTATTTCCTGCTGTACAGAAATCTGTGGCTGTAGAAAGGGGAAGATCACTCTTGCTGATTTTTGGCTGCATTGAATGGAGCAGCCATAGCATCAGAGAGAAGTTTGAGCATTGAGAACATGCTCAGCGGTGTTGGACATGGCTGAAAACGAGGGGAATAAAGAAAAATAGTGTGCAAGTGCTGGGGACAGAAACAGGCAAAGAGTGATGGGAAAGAGAGCCATCAAAGAGAACTCTGATAAACGTGAATAAGAAAGGGATTTAGATGTGAAATAAACAATTGGCTGAAGGGAGAAATCAGAACCTAGTTCTTGTTAGCGTGCCCATTTTCGTGACTGAAGAACAAATTTCTAGATTTCAAAGTGTTTCAGTTTGTTTACCATATGGTTTTCGTTTATATTTTTTTGTCAATGTTGAAACATTGTTCACGTTATGTTATTTTCTGGTTTATTCATTTATATTTTATTACTTTGTAGGTGTTTGAGCACCTTCATGATTTGGATCTTCGATATCATTTAAGGTATTATCATCTAAGGACAGGATGCCACGTACTTCTTAATTTCCTTTTATTTGAGAATTTTGGAAATGCTTTTGAAATTTGAATGGTTTTTGGAGTCTTGTTGCCTTTCTTTGTTGGGCACGTAGCCTCTCTTTGGAACTTGATTACATGATCCAATATTTTTTATTTTCTATTGTAAACCCAGGACAATGGTCTCGTTCTTGCAATTGAGGATCATCTCATCTAGTCTTTACGGATACTTGACAACTCTAAATATAGTTTATAGTGCCCAGATGCTGCATACTGTAATGTAGAGGCCATCTCCACGATATCAGATATATATAGCTCTCTACCCTTAGAGTATTCTCTTCACCGGACAGCTTTAGTTGTTCTCTCACCACCAATCTCCAGGAGGAGAGGAAAAGTGGAAGAAAAATAGTCGATTGTGGCACCAGATGTGGAAGACGTACCAGCTGTTTGTGACAACATAGAAAACACAAACCGGTCGTTCATGATAGTAGAGAATAAGATGTGGCAGCTAGGATGATTGAGCTCAAAATAAATGAGAAATTAGAAGTCACGACCAAACCTCTAGCTCTGATACCATGTTAGAGGAGAAAACCTTAGGCTGCTGCCAGTCAAGACGAGGGTGGAGGAGAAAAATGAATAAATGAAATTCACTATTAATGGTAAGTCAGGTCTGATATTTATACCATACCTGCAAAGGTGGAATATTGGATCGGGTCAGTTATACAACGAACTGAACCGAGAAAACCAGTCTTAGAATAAAAAGTATAATAGACAGAAAAGTAAAAATACAATAAACACTAATTCCTTATACTCCAACTATCATTATTAGCTTTGACACTGTTGGAGCGATATCATTATCAGCGCCTACTATTTAGCTCTTTGTTACAGCATGTTGATATGTTCAGTCTTAAATGTCACTCCTTGACTAGTAAAGCAGCATGGATTAAAATTGAAAAATCTTCTGTAGATTTTTTATTAAGAACGTACGTGGCTTTATTTTTAACGCTATGATATGCTTATCATTGTTCTTTTGCCATAATTTCTCCTTCGCAGTCGTCAAACTGGTGCATTGAATCGCATAATTGATCGAGGAAGCCGTGGGATAAGTTTTATTCTTTCAGCACTTGTCTTCACTACGTTACCCACTCTTTTAGAGGTATGATTCTTTATTGTTTCATGTACATATTTTATTCTACTTCTTCTCTACAGAGATGATTGTATCAGCTTTATTTCCAAAGAGAATATATGGAGTTTACTCCTATGTTGGTGGAGAAGCAATAAATTATAAGCGTTTGAGCTCTTTCTATAAAAACAATAAATTGTTTGGTGCTACATGCCCAAATTATTTTTTACATCTAATATAGAAGACTTTTAATTCAAGTGCTGACGAATCCTTTGAACATTTCCATCTCATGGTGAAACCTAGTGAATCGAAACATTCTAGTTTCCTTTAGGTTGCAAAAGAGACTTTAGATTACACTGAGGACTGCCTTTTGTTATGCCATTCTTGTCTTAGCTGTTGGACGAATCATGGATGTCCAATTAGTTAGAGTAATTTATCTTGCCTTTTATCCTTTGCTTCTTGGTGCCTAAGGCTCCTCTTGGACGTGGTAATCTTTTAATACTATGGGATTTTATGATTTAGATTTCGTTTGTCTTCTGTCATCTCTCATCACTTACCCTGAACTAAAGCTGTTATATTATTAACCTTTCTCTCACTTGACAATATCAAAGTCATGCATGATGCATATGCTGTGATACCCACTAAATACCCTAGCACATTGTCCACAACTTTCATCATGGAAACTTTGTGTCTACTATTAGAGAGGACTTTCCCTCTAGGATTGAGAACATTGTCTGTACAAGTCAGCAATTGGTGATATTATCCTGAAGAATGGGAAAACACTTTCCACGATGAGATCTTTTAAATTTTTCGTGCATCCAAAATATAAACAAATATTTTCAAATATGCTTACTGACAGCAGGGAATCATAGTGTGATTTTAAATAATCATTACGTACACTGGCTAAAGTCTATGTAACTGGGAGACATAAGCTAAGAACACATTTATGGCATTATTTCTTCGTAGGTTAACTCAAATGATAAAAATAACATATGAAACATTTGTGGTGCTGAATGATGTCCTAATTTTTTTTCTCTTTCAAATGTACTTCTAACTGTATCTTAGCTTCTTTTGAAGGCCTCATGGGTAGAAAATAGTTGTAATTTTATTTAATCCTGAACATGGAAGTGCACATGATTTGTTTCTTGCATTCCTCTTATTGATTGTCTAAGCATACCTTTTTCTAGATTTTCAATGTTCTCTTTTCCAGATAGCTATGGTCTCAGGGATCCTGGCGTATAATTTTGGAGCTTCTTTCGCATTCATTACATCCTTGTCTGTTGCAGCATATATTACTTTTACTCTGATTGTGACGCAGGTATGATTTCGGGCTATCATAGTTCAGTTGATGAGATATTATTTTCTTTCTCCCTGAACTAATCGCTTCTCATCGGGGCCAGTATTTTTCATTTCTTATTTTCATGTGGTTTATGTCTTCCTGAAAGCCAAAACCGCGTCCTATAATGTGATATCACTTTTCTCTTTTTCCAGTGGCGCACTAGGTTTAGACAGGTCATGAATAAAGCTGACAATGACTCAAGTTCAAGAGCTCTTGACTCCCTTTTGAATTACGAGGTTATCTTTCAAGGATATTTTTATTCTTCTACTATAACCAAGAATTTGCTCGAGTTGAGCTTCTTCTAAGCATTCAATACCTTTTACATCCAGACTGTCAAATACTTCAACAATGAATCATTCGAAGCTGCAAAGTATGATGAGTTTTTGAAGAGTAAGTGGCCGTTAACATATGCTATTGGAAATAATCCATAATGCTCAGTTTGTTTTCACTGATGTCAAAATCTATAAGTTGGTCAAACAAAAACCATAAGGTCTTATTCAGCAGCTCAGGTTGTCCAGGCAAGTACCTTGGCACCACCACCTTGTTGATTTAAACGCCCTAAAAACCATGGTTGAATTTTTTTCTATTGGTTATATTATATAGATACAATTTCATTCTGTCAAACTTCTATGTTTCTTATATTAACCTTGGTTCATGCACCATACGCTTGCACATGAAGAAATGATGTCAGGAGCTTACTGTAGATGTTTGGAGTAACATCTTACTAGTGAAGAAAGAGTGTCTAGATGTAGTTTCACTTGCAAATGAAGGATGTCAAAAGGGTACTGATGCTTATTGTAGAATGTTTTAGTGGTGAAGGTATGGACTAGAGTCTAGAACTCGCTTTGTGAATCTATATGCCTGAAAATAATGTACAGAGGGTTATTCAAGATGACATCGGGCAAATATCTATTTGGCGAAGTTATAGGCTCAAATCATCCATTATGGCAGAGTATATTGTCGCTCATATCTGATTTTCAGTGTTACTTATAATGGTAAGTATTTCTTCGTATAACCTGATTGTTTGGGATCTTATTTTTCAGAATATGAAGATGCTTATCTGAAGACACAGAATAGTCTTGGTTTCTTGAATTTTGGTCAGAATGCAATATTTAGTGTGGCTCTGTCTGCATCAATGGTTTTATGTTCTCATGGAATCATGAGCGGGAAACTGAGTGTTGGTGATCTGGTAAGGTTTGTTATTTTGTTTTATTTTTTTTTCTCTCGACTTAACTTATGTTTCTCCTTTTCTTCTGGTGTACTTGTTGCCAAGTTGAACTCTGATTCCTTATATGATATGTCACATACAAACTCTTCTCATATGAGTTTTTTTTTATTTTTCATAGAAGTTTTATGTCCGAAAATGTGTTTCACCTTTGCACAAAAGTTTGAAAAGACATGGTTTATAATAATGTTATTCGATTATATGTTGTCTTAATAGATTTTGAGGAGTTATGTTAAAAAGTTGAGAAGAAAATTCTGATATTACAATTAGTGGACGTTGTTTGCCACGCCTATATTCTGAAATTTTTAGCTCGGAAAATCATGATGTGTTCTAGGATTATCATAGTCGCAGTATTGATTTCTGTTCGTTAGCACTCTGCTATTATGGGCATATGGCTTTATGTAGCAATCTTAGTTACGGACCAAAGTTCAAAGAAAAGGATTTTTTTTTTCTGGTTTTCATTGAACGTTCTCTCTCGAGATGGTATCATCATATGCATGTTTTGTCATCTGATATTCAACTTCCGCCTGCAATTTCTATTTCTGGTCATAACAATGTTTGCTGGATCTATGCAGGTCATGATCAATGGTCTACTCTTTCAGCTTTCTTTGCCTCTCAACTTTCTAGGTAGTGTATATCGTGAAACGAAGCAGAGCCTCATTGACATGAAGTCCATGTTTCAACTGCTGGAGGTACTTTCCCTGCTCCGTTCATAGTTACCGGTGAATGTCTCTGAAGTATCTTCTCTCTTCTTGCTTCTCTTTTTTTTGTTTTGCTGTTAGCAAACTTTGCTGCTATCTATCTATTTTCCTGGTTCATGCTCATAGTGAACCGGGAAAATAATGTATAAATCATTTCCTAGTGTTGAAGTTCCAGGTTTTATTGGGTGTCAGACCTATGGGTGTATGATTCCGACAACCGTTTTAGTTCCTGGTTTCTTCTTATTTTCTTGATGTGATATGGATAATTATGTACTTTTCCTAATAAGGATTTCATCATAAGTAGATTGCATATCCCAAGTGAGAGTTTCTGGTTTGTGCGCAATTTCTGTTAAAAGGACCGAGTTTTGCAGCTTCTCTCCTGCACCCTTCTTCTACATGTTATTGAAATGCTGATTGATCGGAGATCAACATGAAGAGCGCGCCCTGAAGTTCAGGGTTTTCAAAGAAGGAAGGGAAAAATAGTCCATCCAACTTCTTGCTACCTGCCGGCCAAAAATCTGAAGGATGTGCCATACACCGAAAATCATAGTTTCTTCCGACCAGTAAATCTTTCATTATTAAAGAGAATAAGTCTTAACTGCTGCGAACCTGGAATGAAGAAATAAGATATTTTCTGTTGTATGCCTGGTTTATGATTCCACTGACTTTAAGCTTTTATTTTTTCTTCTCTTTTATAACCGCAGCCTGTCTTTCTTCTTTCTTTTAATTTTTATGCCATCCTAGAGTTTGTCCTTGGCCTGCATTGCTCAACAGACTCTCTATTTGAATGTATTTCTCCAGAAAATGACAAGGGAAGGCTCCCTTTATTGTTTTGTAGAGTACTAGTGTTCCCACAAAACCTGTGGCACATTCTTAGATTTCTTGAGAAATCCAAGAGTACCTTTCCTTAGGTGAAAGCAGGTTCATTGCATATTTCCATTCTTATGGGGCTTGTCCATTCTTGGTGTTGCCATCTGACTCCAGTATGTGACATCCCAATGATCCATTGCTAGAATAATGCCTTGATACCATGTATAATGGACAATGTGAGCTTAAAGGCCCAATATGTAATTTTATAAAGTAGACAATCAGGGAGATATGACTTCTTCTTGAGGAGATGTATAGTTAGAAGTAAAATGCATGTTGTATCTCTCAACTTGGAAGCAATTCATTGAACTGAAACCAGAAAATTTGGAAGTGTTGAGCTATTTGAGCTACTTTGGCCTCTGAGAAGCAAAGGGAAAGAATTTTCTGACTTCTTGTTTATTAGTTGGGCAAATGTAGGGTAGTAGAAAAGTTCGCTTAATATCTTCTAGTTCGTAATTCGCTCGAGTCGGGTATTTGAGAAACTGAGAGGATCGATTCTGAGTTTAAATCCATAGTTGTATGTTTCAATAACCTATGATATGTACTCAAGTTATTCTTATTTATTTATTTTGTCCTTGGACCATTTATGGACTAGTTAACTTGATGTAACGTCTGCATCCTGTTCTTTCCTGTATTCGGGTTTCATCTTTACAGATTCTTCACAATAGTGTGTGCTCAATATGGGAAATATTTCCTGGTCTGCCAATAGCCCCATTCAAACGATCAGACTAAGCAAGATGCTTTGAACTCATCTGATGCACCTGCCATCTTTCACTGCTTAAGTCCTCTAACTCAGTATCATTCTATTGATCTTTTTATGCCTAGTGGGTATTATGTAATGAAAAAAGGAGTTAATAGCTGTCAAATGAAAGTATGATTTTAAATTGTCAAATGAAATTCGTATCTCTTTTTTCATTTAAAAACAGGTAATTTGTGTAACGTTACCTCTGATATTATGGGTCCTTTCGACTGTTTCTTTTTTTCATTTGTGCAGGAGAAGCCTGAAATTAGGGACAGGGATGATGCGAAATCTCTAAAGATCAGTGGAGGAACTATTGAGTTTGATAATGTACACTTTGGGTATATCTCTCTCTCCTCTCTGAAACAAGTGAATTACCATCAATATTTTTAAGTGAAGGCATAAATTCCAAAGCTAACTAAAGTAGGAGTACATAAAACATGTTCCGAGTAAAAAAAAGAGCCTTTGCATAAGTGGCAATAGATCTAGGTTAGTAGGTTGCTAAACAAGCCCCTAAAGAAGGGCACATGAGGAACACACAATTGAGGCAATGCAGCGGAAGTTCTTCCCACATTCATAGATCTCTTCACCGACCACTTACTCAAATGAAGTTATTAACGGGAAGAAAACTATCCTCCTTACTGGCATAACCATAATTTTCAATGACAACGTGTCACTGTGGACATGGTCAGTCAACCCCTACTCCCTTTTCCAAAGATGTCATTCTGAATTGTCCGCTGAATTCCTCTCGAATTTTTGCATATTAGATTTGCCCAGGCCTTCCTTTTATTCGACTTCAGCCCGTCATTGGCGATACTCAAACACAGAAAATTCAGGGGCTACCTATCGATTCATAGTTTTTCTAACATATCTCCCATGACTTTCTTACCCTATTGTTTTGCAGATTCTTGATGTATTTTTTGGGCCTGCAATGAGCTCGTGATAATTTCTCTCATTCTGCCCTTAAGTACGATTTATCAATTTGATGAGCATAATTATTTGAAAGAAGAATCACCACCATCTTCTCATCGTCTTCCACAGCTGAATTTTTTTTCCTCTTCTACTTTCATGTTGAGCCCAAGCGTTTCTTCGCTCTTGAGATTTTTTTTCGGCTGTTGTCCTGAAACGATCTTCTTTGGGACGATCTTCTGTTTCCTATAATTTACTCCCTCATCAGGCTCGTCAATCCATGGTGTAATGCTATCACTTATCTTCCCTTTCCTCATGAGTGAGTATTGTCAGCTGAATTGGGTAGGGTGCATTTATTGGCCAGGATAATCTATCCAAATCTGACGGGAATTAGACTGATGTGGAGTTGATTGATTTGGTTCTCCTCCACCATTACTGGATCAACCTATCGCTCTATGTTCCTCTTTTCCTCTTCCTCTGTAGAAATGTCCTGTCTCATTTCCTGTTCTGTTTCTTTCTCTTGGTTCACATGCAGTAGCCATTCACAGCTCCAAAAGCATAGAAAATAGTGGCTTCCATAATACTTGACAAGGATTGATGCGTTCTTTAAATCATGCCTCTATTTTCTCCTCATGATTGGTCACGCTATGAATTTTATCATACCATTTACTTTCCCCTAACTTACAAGGGTCTGTGTCCTTTTATGGTGGTATATACAACCAATGTTTTCTAACTTCTCGCAATTTTTTCTTGAGGTTGGCTAAACTGGAGCTTTTGATTATGTTCTTTCTTCTACATGCTGCGAGTTATTTTTCACATCTTTTCATGCTGCTGACAAGGACCTGGTCACATTGTCTTCAGCTGACCAAGGAAAAACCAATTTTGTTTTTGATCACATCTCGTATGTCTGTTAGCTTTAGTGAGTTGAAATCTCATAACTAAAAAGCTTGCTAGCATCTATTCTTTTTCTTTTTGTTGGATGTTTTTTTGGTTGTGTATTGCCTTTTTCTCTTATGCATTCAATGAATTGAATTTTTCTGCCTACCGTTCTGTCATCATATGATTTACTTTTGTTAATGAGAAGGGATAATGTGGGAAAAAACATGTAATTAAAGGTTAGTGTCTGTTGGTCAGTCTGCTAGGTTGGTTAGACTGTTTGTCAGTTTCCTAGTTTGGTTGGGTATCCCATAATTGTATATAACTAGAAATCGTTCTATGAATTGATAAGTCAATTTTTTTTCCTGACTATCTTTCCTTGTTTTATTTGCGTCAGATAAAATACAATCATTAAGCATATGCGTTTTTGGTTTGTGAAAGAATGGCACTCCATCTCCAAACCTATTTGCAGTGAGGGGATTAGACCCATCTATTTGAATGCTATAGATTTTGTTCTTCCAACCGGTATGGACTAGTGGAACAGGTCGCTTTATCGGCTTTCTGATACTTCAGGACTTGGAAATGGTAGTGCATAAAGTACAATGGCAAAACCTATATGGTTCCATCTGAAAGAATTGGGCCATCCACTGATAAATTATTCTTAAGAGGAAAGCATAAAGCCCTTGTATTTAAGATATACTTTTTAATTGTGGGACTATTCTAACATGTTGTTAACTAAGACTTATCTGGTCTGATGCTCATTCGTAAGGTTCCTTCTTTGAAATAGTTTTTTGATTCGGGTCCTTGACCTAAGACTTTTGATGTAAAAGATTTGACCACCTGCTCGAAATCATTCATTTATGAATGTACTAGGCTCCTTTGTTTTAACTAGAGGCTTTGTATTTCCCAATCAATCTATACGAGAATTATGCTTTTAGTTCCATTTAGAATCATTCTTCACTTATCTTGGGCATGCAGGTGTGAGAGATCTTCGCCCATTGCGCCGCAGGTCTAGGTTTTATGTGGATCTTTTACTCTCTTCTCACCTCCCTTCTCTTGAATTTCCGCATGGTATCATGGCAGGTTCAAGGAACATAGAACCCACTACTCATCTTCAGCAATAACAATTTCTTCTATCATCAGTGGCGTTGACCTCTTCATACTTTCACAATGGACGCATTATGATCAAACGTCCTTTGATGGTTTCTTCCAGCATCCTGGTCATTCATCTTATTTCAATGGACACATCCTGCTGACCCTACTTCCTCTATCAGACTCTGTTTGGGCGATGCGTTCCCCTGCAGTTTCTGCTGTAATGCTTGTAGAGGCAGGGACAGACGTAGGGCACTCGTCCGGATGTAAACCCTGGTCTGACCCCCTCAGTCCTTTCTTCGAGATGAGTCCTCTATTCATCTGTCTTCTCTGTGAGTACTGCAATAGCAATAGCAGCGAGTCTGTCAGGTGCCTAGTTCCTGAACTTGTCCCCCTATTTTCAACAAAGGATTTGTATTCCCCCAACTAGTCTGGGCCTGTTTTAGCATTTTTATTTTCCAATGCGTTATCAGGAAAAAATGATCCTTAAACTCCATTTATGGTTAATAGTTTTCTAATTGGGATTCTCCAGCTATTCTTTTAGTGTGAAATATTGGTCTCTTGAAGAAGATGATATGATATTGGCTGTTCTGCGGAAACCATCTGACATAGTTGTTTCATCACTTGAAGAAGATTATATGATGACGGTCTGTGCTGTGATTTTTCAGGCTTGGATGTTCTTTCTTCCCCCCCCTTTTTTTAGATTCTTTTGGTGAGCCTAATCCCGTGCTATTTATGAAGAATATGTTTCCGTCTCTCCAGACATTTTTTTGGAGAGGAACACATTACTATTTTAATATCCATCGTCCCTTAACCTCAGTACCAAACCAAAACAATGGAGAAGTGTTTGATTGTTTTGTCCATGATTGCATTCTTAGTTTTATATTTTTGAGGTTTCCGATCTTTCATCTTTTGACTTCAATTGCATAAAAAACTTCAGTCCTTTTGAATGTGGGTATTTTCATGTTTGTTTGCAGATATCTAACAGAACGAAGAATTCTTGATGGAGTATCTTTTGTTGTATCCGCAGGAAAGAGTGTGGCTATTGTTGGAACCAGTGGCAGTGGTACGCAATAATGTTTTTGTAATTTTAGTGCCCATGGTGACAATAGAAGATCTATTTTTCATGGAGGACTGATCCTCTTTTGAGATTTAGAGTTATATTTTGGCGTTTTACACTAGGTCAAGCGAGTTTATTTAAGAATTGTATTCGTAGAAACTCTAGAGATTCTCGTGGAATGTGCTTCTGGTATGTAGTCGTTGAAGGCCAACAAATGCTGTATCGTGATGGCTGGTTACTTCGAATTCTGAAGTCAATGCAGACAAGTGCTAGTCAATGAATGAAAGGATATTGGGAAAGAGGTGACTGAGGGCGAAAATAAAGTGAAGAAGAATGGAGAGAAATGGATACTAACTTTCTCTTGTTGATGCTATTGTGCTGCTTGTTCTTTTCCTTTTTCTCCTTGTGGTTGATACTGATCAATCTGTGCTGTATCTGGGGCTGCAATGGTTAGTGAACACTGTTTATCGTAATGAAGTGAAGCACCAAGGGGGAGAGGGGTAGATGAGTAAAAAGTATAATTTATAGACTTTTTTTACAAAGAGGACTGTTTCTCTTTCATGGTTGAGGATAATTGATGGATACGGAAAATTAGAGAAATATAAAATTTCCCTTTAAGGGACTAATGACTAGCAGGTTGGCATTTAATGGATGGCCAATCAACTAAAAACATAAATTGTTAATTAATAAAGCATTAGATTTTCAAGGCGTTTCAGAACTACCCTCATTTCACCAAACATAAGCATGAAACGTATTGTGATCTTCATCAATGTACCCAATTGTGCCGGACTCGATTGTGGGGAAGAAAGATTGTGACACTGATCTAGAAGGTCATGTTCCAGATGATGGGACTCATCCTTAGTAATTCTAGCAACATGACTTGTAGGACTATTTGATCCTCCAGGACATCTTTCATCTGATTCACGCATCAAGATGAATCACGATGTTACATGTTTATTGGGATGGTGTCTCTAGTTGCAAAGAATTTGCCTCTCCTATTTGCCTAGTTGGGCTAGGTACAGAAATCTCGAAGTTGCTTCGTCAGGGAAATTACTCTGCCTTGAAGAGTGAACTTAAATTCGTATCAGATGGAAAATTTAAGGCACAAACACAAGTCCTTCTAGATGGGATGGAAGGGTTTTGCGTCTCAATCATGAAACCATCTGAAGGATATGCAATACCGCTCATTATGCTCGCATGCCATTGCGCAATATCCTGTTTTGAATTCCTGAACTTATGGTCCAAATCATTGGTAAGACATATATTCGGCACCACATGTTGCAATTATGCACTGAATTTCAGCATGCGAATTCTACACTGATATTTGTCATTATACTCTGGAGAGGTTACGTATCGTTCTCAGGAAAATCATCTCCCTAGGTGAAGCTTTGTGTAGGAAGCTTCTTGTGTCTTCTCTTATCATGATGAAGACCAATCCTGCCGTAAGAGTATGTGCCATTTTGGTCCGTATGAGGGTGGCTTCCTACCATTGTTATAAGACGTGTGTAATATTGGTTATCAATTTGTTGTTTTGCTAGTCATCTTAGGTGGGTTCTTGTGAAGTTTGCTTAGATAAACTTTCATGAAATTCTCGTTTAATAGACTGTGTGAGAACTGTGAACATGATGTTAATCTCTTTAATACTACTCGGTGAAGACGAAAGTCTGGGTTGAACTATGTAATTTCCTCGTTGATAAAATATAGGAATCAAGACCAAGTATGGAAGCTAATGTCAAGATGCATGCGGGCAATGGATACTGCGCTGAGTGGTGATGACATGACGCTGGAAGCAGGAAATGATTGTGGAGGACTGGATGAGAAAAAAAGTAGAGAGATCACATTATGTTTTAATCCACTACATTTAATCCTGTGTTACCTCCCTCCATGTAGTTGTCTCAGAGGCTAGAGTAATGTAATCACTCTTTTGAGGTCTGCTGATATGGGTTGGACATGAATCGCCTCTGAGTTAAGCTGACTTCTCAGACAGGTCTCAGGTCTGCTGACTTAGACTTCTCAGTCATAGTCAGGTCGTGTTAGTCATGCACAAGTTGGTGGATAGAGAGGTATTCTTCAGTAAGCAGACATCACGACAAGGAACAATGTCTAGGAAAAAGACATTTTTGTAAGACAGTCAGAAATTTCTATCGGAATACAATCAGCTCTATTTCACTTTTAAAGGCCTCGTCTTCTCTATGCATTGATAAGGGATGATGAAGAATAGAAGTGGAAGAGCATCATTGCTTGAATGCAGGCTTCTCTGAAGGACTATATTACAACCTGAGACCTGTGATCTTACTCCGTCTATAACCTAAAGTAGTCCTATGCGTACCTTCAAAAAGCCAGATTAAAAGATGCTTTGAGATTTTTGATAACCCTGTCAATCTGTATGGATTAAATCTGGCACTCTACTTACTGATGGAGTGAGGCTGATGGTATGTTTATCAATTTCTTGAACACTATTTTCCTTGGATTAGCAGATTAGGACGTGATCATGTGAATGATGATTTCAAGTTGAAAACGATGCGGTGAAGTTACAGGAAGAACTAATAAGGATCCCAGTCTTCGATGGATTTTTTTAATATTCCATCCAGAACATGACATCCTTGGGATCCATTTCGTATGTTAGGTTTAGTTGGTGTATTTGGTGGGAGCCTATTCAGTGCTATGCATCATTCTTTTGTAACTTCTAGTATGATCCGGGAAACCACTGAAAACTAGTACACAACGGACTGGACACAAACAAAAGAAAAAATAAGAGGGCAATGATGATGACCCTATGTTCTGTTCGTTTTCCCCTGCCCCGATGATGCGTTCCTAGCTCGCGGAGCTACATACCAGAAAAAAAAGACTCTCTCTATGACTTTGAGAAGAGAATCATTGGTTTGACCGACGAAGGCGCTTGAGGATATGGTTGAGAGGAAGAAACTAATAATATTATAGCTGCCCACGGTTTTTTCGCCGATTAATGTCCAAATATGTTAGTTTCAATAAATCTCTTTCCTCGCACTTTTTTCCTATCTGCTTGGCCTGTAGGAGAGGTATTTGGCTCACGACTTGAGGTATTAGTTCCATGGCTTTCAACCCAATTGGTTAGATTTTAGTCAGTCTGATTGATTGCCTAGATAGTGTATTTGACACGTGTTGATACCATTGCCAGATTTTTCAATTGTGATGCACTGTGTATGGGAATTCACATCGTGATGATGGTCACCACTAGAATTTGTAGCTGTTATGATTTCTTGGTCATGATGCATCATGTATGGGAACTCACACCGTGATGATCATCATCACAGAAACTTGTAGCCTGAGGGTATATTGGGAAAGATCATGTAGTTTCTCTCCCTATTTAAGGGGTGATAGATGTCAATGAAAAGTTAGGTGGTTTCCTGCTCCTCCCTGTCTTCGTTTAAACAGTCATTAACCATGCTAACCTTGGTACGAAGTGATGCAGGGATGTAATGCACACAACCTCCCTATAGACTTAGCAGCTGTTGAAACTCCATCTAGAAATGAATAAGGCTTTTGTCTTAGTCTATAGGGTTCGTTCAAGGATAAATATCCTCTCTTCCACAAGATCTGATATGCTTCTATATCAATTACTGTGATTGATTCTTGAACTTTTCAAAATCTGGAGAGAGATGAGAGGCTTATTCAGTCAACAGGTTTTTTGAACCATAAGCAAGCATGTTTGGGGTTTATGTAAAATCTTCTTTTAAAGGGCATCATTTTTTGTATTTATGAAATGTGATTTTATATATTTGGTTTCCTCTGTACTGAATGCTTTGATTTACCTCCCTTGTCCAGGTAAATCGACCATTCTTCGACTTTTGTTCAGATTCTTTGACTCTGACTTTGGAACTGTAAGAACCCTTCTTATCTTCTTTTCATTGAGTAAAGTACTTTTAATATGACATATATCGCACATTTAGTTTTGGTCGTTCTTATGTAGAAATGTCTAACCCTATGCTCTCCGATAAAACACGAGTTAAGACTTTTAACTCTCTTCGATTCACTTCTCTTTTTGCCGTGATTTTGGACAGTCGGTTCTTTTTTCCTCAAAAAAGAAACAATATAATTTTCTTTACTGTCCATATTGGTTCCGGGACTTCAATTAGGTTTGCATACCACTAGCGAGTGTACGCTTGTCCCGTCAGTCTTGAGAACAACAAATCTTTCAAGAGGTATCATGTTTTCGCTATTTTTCTTTTTCTTATTTGCCTTTGCGGATTTGTGACACATAAAAACGTCATTGATTTTTAATACCCATACTGAATTTGATCATTTGATGCATTGGAGGATCGTTTTTTCTTGTTTGTCCTGTACTGCTTGTGGATGCTAAACTCTTTTGTCTATTTTATATTTGATCATTTACGTTACAGGCACAAGTATGTGTGCTTGTCTCTCTAATGCGTCTACTTGAATATTTAGCGTTAACTGTGATATAAGTTCCTGCAACTGCGTCAAATACAGTAGAAACCCAAATTCATAACTCAACTTTTCTTGAATCCCCATGCAGATAAAAATAGATGGCCAAGATATACAGAGCGTAACAACAGAGAGCCTTAGAAAATCCATGGTTGTTGTGCCACAGGATACTGTGAGTAGCTTAAGCCTAATTTTGATTGACTTCTGCTTTATAAATTTACACTGTTTTATGGTTTTCAAGTCAAAATCATGGGCAGGTATTGTGTTCAACGCCATCCTTATGCATGATTATTTTAACTCTTCAATGATGATCAGATTCGTGTGTACCAATTTGGGGTAGGCTATATTAGAGATCCATTTCATCCAGTGTAGCACATTATATCTTCCATTGACACGAATGCTGGATCCATCATTATGCGATCGTAAAGCAGGTGTTGACTTTCCTGTCAAGAACTCCAGTCTGAATATCCAATTCTTCCTCTCATTTTCACATTGGCCTTAAGCTTTTATTGGATACTATTCAATTTGAACGAAATGCAGCAAGAGTTGTTGTCAGTGTATGGAAAGATGCATTTCTTCTTAATGGCTATAGATACAAGCGACATTCCTTATCCAGAATTTGTTGCAAGTCTGTGGTCATTTACCTTGCTGAGCTAACATCTGCCCAGAAAATAAATAGACCCACTACACTGTTACTTGAGCATCATACTCAAAGTTACAAACGTGGAAATGGTAAGATAGCATAGACACTAAATGCTGCTGGAAACTCGGAAAAAAAATCACGTAAATATACTTTATCTTTCTTTGCATCTACTTTTGAATGTTTCTGTATCTCTAGACATGAAGAGGACCATATTTGATGCACCCACGAGAAAGTTGAGGTTCTTTCGTCGACTATTTGTTAAGTTGTTGAAACCAAGGAGAGCTAGTTATGTGGCATGACAATGTGATCTGAAAGGGTTTACTTAAATTGGCTACTTTATTTTGGAAAAACATTTGATTAGGTCATCACATTTCGTTTTGGATTGTCATGCCAAGACATAACGTATGTATCTGCCCATAATGTTGCATCTTAGCGGTATTTTTTGAGCACATACTTGCATGGGTTTGTTATATTGGATGAACATAGCCAGTTCAATTTTTACACCACGGCATTGTCCCTAGGTTTTTGTCTTCTTAGGACTTTTTCATATTTTTTTCTATGGGACCTGTTTCAGCCACGTTTGTCTCTTTTGTTGGACAAATGGAATCCCACCCATGTTATGTTGTTCCTCGTGTTCCTTTGCTGATAAGTATGTTGGCAGGTCCTTTTCAACGATACAATATTCCACAACATACACTATGGTCGATTGACAGCAACCGAGGAAGAGGTCAGCGCTGAACATTGCAGAATGGGAACCCTGCCATGTTTCAGCTTCTTTATGCTTGTTATTTCGATTTCTAGGTGTATGATGCAGCTCGACGTGCAGCTATTCACGATACCATAATGAACTTCCCAGAAAAGTACTCCACTGTAGTCGGAGAACGAGGGCTAAAGGTCAGATGCCCTGTGCGCCGTGCGTTACGCCGCTATTTCTTCATACCATAGAGCTCCGTTATATTTTCAAAGTGCAAAATGCCATGAAGTTTCATTTTATGCTTGGGGATGCTGATCCGATCATATTCGGTGAGGATTAAAATATTATGTTCCTTCCGCAGTTAAGCGGTGGAGAAAAGCAGCGAGTATCACTTGCTCGTGCCTTTTTGAAAGCATCATCTATCCTGTGAGTAATTCTTTCATACGTCGATCATACAATCTTCCATGCTAGTTTTGGTAGAAAACTAAACTTGATTTTCTCAGCAAACTACGGCTACGCCATTTCTTGGTGCTGAAAGCAAGCTAATATTTGCATTATATCGTTTTATGAACCTTTGGACGAGGGCAATGGCATGTGATAAAAATCTTTCACATCTGCGTGCTGTACTAAAAGCCTTTCTGCACTGTAGGCAACTCTTTCTTCTTCTTGTCCTCCTCCCCTTCGTCCGTGATTCTGTGCTGTTGCATTATTTTTTCTTATGTTTTCCTGGAAGAGCAGTAGATCAGATCAAGTGAAATTTATACCTCATTCATGAAATCGATACTTTATTTATAGGTTTCTGTGCTGTTGCATTGTTTTTTCTTATGTTTTCCTGGAAGAGCAGTAGATCAGATCAAGTGAAATCTATACCTCATTCATGAAATCTATACTTTATTTATATGTTTCTGTGCGACGGAAGAGTCAGCAGCTCATTCCCACTGATTCTAACATGAATCTGCAAGAAATTTCTTCTTTGATGATTATTTTTTCTTCATTATATATCGACCCCAGTAGATTTATTTTTATTTTCTATTTTTTAAAGAAGGAAATTTATTTGTGTATCATGGATACACATTACATAAAGTAATCCATCGCCGTACCAGGTTATGCGATGAGGCTACCAGCGCTCTTGATAGCACAACCGAGGCTGAAATACTGAGCTCATTGAAGTCTTTATCAAGGAACCGGACCTCGGTCTTCATCGCTCATCGACTCACCACTGCCATGCAATGTGACGAGGTAATGATAAATTCAGAAGCATAGTCCTCCTATCTTCATTATCAACACATATACATATATATATACATACATAGTAATATTTGAATCTCCTTTCTGTTGATAACTAGGATATTCATGCTACTCAATCCTCTCCTTAGGATTTCAGCTTTTGTGGGTCCCCACGCTCTTATTATCTGGTCTCCTTATCTTCTGTTGAGGACTAAGATGTTGGGTTTTTGTAGGTGATTGTTCTTGAGAGCGGGAGGGTGATGGAGCAGGGCCCACATGATGTTCTTCTGACCAAGGGAGGGAGATACGCCCAGCTGTGGGCCCAGCAGAACAACAGCGAGGGCGCCGATACGACGACTCTCCAGTTGGAATCAACCCCCCCTTCCGAGGTACCCACCGGGTCAAAGCTCTGAACCCCAGAGAGTGTACATTCCCCACCCAACGCCCCGAGATTTGGAAGCCCGGCTTTTGTAGAACAGTGTGCCATAGTCGATTATTTTCTTTAATTGATTGATCAGACTTGAGAGGATTTCCGCGACGATAAATTGTATTATATTTCATTCATCAGTTTTTTTTTTTTTTTAACGATTTCTTTGATGGTACCTCTCTCTGCCATATGTTTTTATCATCTCTCTCTCTCTCTCTCTATCTGATAAGTAATGGAGGTTGGACAATGATGCTTAAAGGCGATAAACTGTAGTGATTGCATCGTTTTTTCCCCTCAAAACCCTCTGGAGAAGGTGATACAGAGAAGAAGAACAGGAGAAGGGTAGTGACGATGTGGGTGGGCAGCAGAGATGGATTCACCTGGAAGAGAGTAGATGAAAGGGCAAGAACAAGAGCGGAGATGGCCCTGAGACATGGGGATTTTTACCAAGAAAAGAAAAAGGAATGAAGCAGCAGAAAGGTGAGGAGATGTGTGTGGGAAGGGACAGCAGCCATGAATTTGGAGGAAGGGAGTCGTAATAATCAGTTGGAAACTTGCAGCTTCATCTGCCCTAAAAAAGGAAAAAAGTTTCAAGCCACTAGAAGAAAGATACTGCTGCTTCAATCTTCGTCAGCTCCTCCGAATTCTGCTGCCTTCGGATGGATATAACCAATCAGGCTAAAACACATATCATCGTCGGCCATGGAGACCACAAAAAAACTCTCCACCTCCCAGTACATTTTTTTTCTAAAAGAAGGGCCACCATCTCCTGTTCCTGCCATTGCCACTCGCTTGAGCAGAGTCGTTTGTTGAGGACACCCGCGGGATCTGATCACCCCAACCGCCATGGCTGCGGAGACTTCCTCCTCCTCTGGTCAGAGGCTTCCCAAGCCACAACACAAGAACAGCACCCACAATACCCACAATTGGAGCAGCAGCAAGAAGAAGCCATCCTCCTCCAGCACCCCCTCTACTTGAATGGCTAGGATCACTGGGGTCATCTTCTCCGGAACCCATAGTCTCCTGCCTTTCAAGGCCAAGATCGCTCACCTCCTCCACTTCTGAGTCGCTGGATTCCGTGGATGAACCTTCCTCGGGGAGTTCTTCGTCCCTGATCTCCGTTAGCTCCATCGGGCCGCTGCTCAGATGCCTCTTCCCTTGTTCGTAATCAGGATCGTCTGTGGGGAGCTCGTATCGGCACAGAGGGCACGAGTTCCGGGAAGACAGCCATGGGAGGATGCAGGAAGGGTGGTAGAAGTGGAGGCATGGAAGCTGGCTTACCTGGGTACCAGTGAGCAGTGGGTCCTTACATATGGCACAGATCAAGCCGCCATTCTTCTCGTGGTCCTCGGAGAAGACCACTCGAGGGAGATTCTCCACGAAAGATGATGAAGCAGGGGGGGCCCCTCTTCTCGAGCCGTCAGTCTCAGCCAGATGCTCGAGTAACTCCTCGAGACCCCTTCCATTGAGATAGTCCCCTGACTGGATGTAAAGGTCTGATTCCTCCAAATCGGAGAAGATGCTCGGATACGGCAGGAACCCATCTTCCTGTGAAATCCAGTGGACTCGAGCCCTATTCGCAACTGGACTTCCACTCGCATCTCGAATTTGATGAGAAGGGTCAACTTCTGGAGTGACTTCTTCATCGAAATTGGTGTCCTCCCACTCTTCACCATCTTCATCTTGATCATCAGAATTCCACGAATCTAATCCCGTGTGCATCGGGTCGATACCAATATCAGTGACGATCCGACTCTCGTCGTCAAGATGGATGAACACTTCTCGATCTAGAAAACTAGGCCCGTCCACCGACGCATCAGATTCCCCACCGTAGACGCCGAAGCTGAAGTTGGAATCGCTCTCAGCAAATAAAGAATCTACCTGATCAAGCCCATCACTCTCATTATCTGAAAGGGTCCGTCTCCATCTTATTGATCTGTCTCGACTAGTAGAGCTCACAGTCTGAGCACTGCCACCCTCAAGATGGGTTTCACGATTCTGTCTAGCTAGATTTATGAGCTGAGAGAATTCCTGGAGAAACAGGTCCTCAACTGACTCTGAACTCTGCCGCCTAACTCTTACCCCCCTTTGCCTCCTCTGGTGGACGTCTCTTGGAGTTGACATCGTGGTTCCAAGATCATCGAAAACGCTGGTTTTGCAGTCTCTGCATATACTCATTACATCAAAAGCCTCATCAGTTTCAACCTCCGGCTGAAAGTTTCTCCTGCAGACAAAGCAGCTGACATTTCGCTCGTAAACACTGTGAACATCGGTGATGTCGTAGTCATGGTGTTCACTCTCCATCCGAAACTATTTACGACAATCAGCGAAGGTTAAACTTATGGTTTGGTCAACGCTTGGCCTGCATGGGAAAATCAGCCAGTTTTGATAGATGCGGCAAGATAAAACTGTTGCAGCAACAAAGAACACATCCGGAACATATTTTGCATTTATGAACTCGTTAAAGAGGTTTATGATACAGAAGAAATATCTATCCAAGCACCCCCAGGACACCGTTCAAGGATCCTGAGCTTTCAATAGACTTGAATAAAGCCATAAAAAAAATAAAATTGAACGCAGATTGCCAAAAAGTTGATCAAATGATGCAGCCCCTGGTAATTACCAGTTTAGAGACATAAAACGTGTCAGGCGAACAGGTGGGTCTTAAGTATTATCATTTTCGCATGCTACTATCCTGCACCCTGATCTGAAAAAAGAAGGAGTTGACTGAGATGAAGGAATGGAGTTTGGGGATCTTGATAGAATTAGCAAACAGTAATAAATCCTGACCTCTTGTCCGACAAACAGTTATGAAATTGCTCCCCGTGTTAAAATAAAAGAGATGGAAAGATGGAGTATCAAGGAAGAAAAGAACTCGAACGAAGCATACGAGGATTCATATCGGCCGTCATAAATGACCGAAAATAGGTTGTGCTTGGAACCAGTCGTATAGGCAATCGTAAAAGTCCCTACGTAAGGGAGGCGGCTAGCGGCTAAAGAAGAGCTACAAGAGTGAAAAGTTGTACCCAAGGGCAATAAGACTAAGCTAGAAGCGAAATCTGGCGCGTAAAACTACAACAACGCTAACTACACAATCAGATGGGGTAGAAACAAGGAAGAGGGATCCGAAGTATGAATGGTTTCCAAATCGACAGATAGCTCGCATACCTCAACCCGGTCGACAAAATCCCCCATAAGGCCGAGGGGAACGACTTCGGAGAAATCAGATCCTGACGAACCGAAGCAGAGAGGGCGGCGCTCAAACGACCGGAAAAGCACACCGATCGGATCAGAGAGGCCCGAACATCCAGGAAACTGCCAAGAATTTGAGACTTTCAGGCCTCAGAGCACGGATTCAATGCCGGAAGATCAATCTCTCCCCCGCCCTCCTCCCGCCCGCTCCTCACGTAGGATCTTGGGTAGGCAGACCGAGGAGATGCTAGGAAAAGAGGAGGAAATCAAAATCAGTAGGCCGTCTACACGGTATAGGCCTAAACTATTGTCCTCCTCTTTACCGTCCATCAGATGTCCTACTGCCCTATTGATCTGACGGTTCCTACATCCTGAGCAGTCGGAAAATGAAAAAAATATCAGAAATAAATATTTAATTATTAAATAATCGAGCATCCCACTCACTTCCGCTCAGTTCCTCACCTTATATTATTTATTTATTTATTTCCAAGGGACATATTTGTACACTCGTAAAAATATTATCTTCTGGGCTTCTGACAAAAGTCGCCCAATAAACTCGAATAAATTAAAATTTCCATGAATAAATAAGAAAATATTTCTTTTGGGCCTGGTCCCCCTATAAGATGTCGGAGTAGAAGCCTGATAACCAGCTCCAACAAGAGTAGGCCGAGTTATCCGAGAGTAACCCATCCGCTTGACTAGACTAAGCTTATCCCTGATATTCTCAAATCGGAAAACTAAGTTAACCCACCCATATGAGAGAGAGAGAGAGAGAGAGAGAGAGAGAGAGAGAGAGAGAGAGAGAGAGAGTGGGTAATTTAGAATCTGGAATTGAAGGGGAGATTGACCTAATTAATCCTAATCAGTCATCAAGCAGAAGGGCCTGAGCTGGTTAACACTTATTTTTGCAATATATATATACTGAATCTAATCAATTGGACTAAAGTACTAAAAAAGCATTGAGCATAATGAATGATAGTTTGAAAAAGGAGATTGGGAAAGAGAAAATTGTCGAAGATCATGGGAACCCAAATCCAAAAAAAATAAAAATAAAACATAAAACCTCAGAAAATGAGATCAGGTAACTAGTATGCGGCCAGTTATGCTAGAAAAATGCAATTACATTCTACATTTATAATATAGTTAATTTTGGGCTGAATCACTGGATAAAAAAGAGGTTCAACCCATCTCCAGTTCTACGTGGTTCACTGAAACCTCCACTCCTTTCTGATCATATTCAGATGACAATCTGCAATAAATTTTTTTTTCCATTTTCTGAAGAGATTTCTTGCAACTAAAGAACTTGGGTGTGCTTCTTCTCCTCAGCAGCCGGTTGCAAACACCACCTCACCAGGGGCTCCGAATGTTCTCTGCAGGAACTTCTTGATTGCCAATAAGAACTCTGCCGCCTTCTCTTCATGAGGCAAGTGCCCACAGCTTTCGATGACTTGGAGGGTGGCCCCGGGGATCACTGATGCTAGCCGCTCCGCATTCCAGCGAGGAACTATCCGGTCGGTATCTCCAGTTATTATCAACACTGGATTGAACCGGAAAGAACAACAGTAAGTCAACAGGGAAATGGTTAAACCATTCAATCTGCTTTACTTTAATCTATTGAGCAATAGGAAGAAAAATAGATCAAAAGATAGTTTCAACTGGAGTTGACCCAAAGGGCCAGGTTTTTTCTACATCAACAAGTCAAAAAATAAACCAATCGTGCCATTAACAAGGAAAAAGGCAAGGACAAGAGAGATATGGGTCAACGCTGACATTTGCTTCTGAAAAAAAAAAAAGGGAAACAGATGCCACTCTAGATGATAATGGGCAGGAATATTCCAATTTACTGCTTTTGGGAAGAGAACAAGCATTCACCCTAAAACTAGGCACATAAGGAGCATGAAGCTGTTAATATAAGCCAAACTAGGCTCCAAGGGGCGTATACCGGGGCATGATATCTCAGCTAGCCTTGCTGCTAATGGTGGCTCTGTTTTGGAGCCCGAGTTTGTGAGTGTGGCCAAAGTATATTCCAGGAGACTCACATCCCAATCTTTGGCCCTGAGCGGCTGCACAATCATCTCAAATATAAGAGTAAATCTATGGAAAAAAAGGCTTCAAATCATAAACAAACGGTGAGATTGAGTAATCTAATTTAAATGATAAAAAAAAAAAGTGAGATCGAGCGGATGTATAAGCCTCCTTGCTATTTGCGTCAATCTCACCTTCGTGTAGCCGTTTATGGTAAAATCAGTGATCTTGTTCGCATCACACCAGGAATTCCGAACCGCTGCTATACCAAACTTATCAATGATCATTCTGACCTGAAAATCATAAAATATATATATACAAGTTAACATTGATTCTTCAATGTTTTATATATGATGGTGCTCTAAAGATTTAACAAGTAGAATGTTATTCACTAAGATTGCTACATGCGAGAATATATCTTTCCGAGAATAAGCCATATGCGTGAAAATTCCATATTCATAAGCAGCTAGAACATTCCGATTGAGAAAATTCGACCTCCATATTTTATTAGCCTCATAGATGACCACTTTGAACTCTCCCGTATGAAAAAAAAGAAAAACTCTAAAGAGAAAATCCGCAGATCGCATGGAGGCTAAAAGGTTTCCCTCATCATGATGGGGAGAGCAAGATATATAATTTCCCAAGTAAAGATAATTCAGACTTGTTAAATTCATGGTACATTAAGATGACTAAGAATGTGCATGCTTCAAAGAAATTATTTACCAGAATTATGGATAAGGATGACCGCAGAACTGCCAACAAGATATTTCTATATATAGATCCGAGCATATCTTTCATTCCTTTAATAACGTGCATTGCTGTCTGTACAATCAAACCAACTAACCTGCACAAGAGATTCCAAATCACAATAAAATGATTCCTTTGATTATCAGTCGTGGATCCTCTGTCCTCACTCTGAGCTGCTTTTCCCTTTTGACTTCCTTTTCTAGCTTTATCTCCAAAAAGTGGAGCAAAAATCGCCGGAGCCACAAGGATTAGAGCAGCAATCCGCTCAGGATATTCGAAGTAAGTATCAACTGCCACAAGGCAACCAGCCGAGTGCCTGAGAAATTCAGTTTTCATTATTGGAGACTAAGATACTAAGCCATTGGATTATCTAACTTGATAAATTATTGTCCTGAAGCTGAGAGCAATTCTGAACGAGAAGCATCACATACCCCACAAGAACCGCCTTCTCAGGGCCGAGCCTGTCAATGAAGAAGAGAGTTGCAAGTACTGAGAAGGCTATGGAATATGGATTCAAAGGTAGCATATCAGCTTTTCCAGTGCTCCAGATAGAATGGCGAGGCCTTGATGTCAACCCGAAAGCAGGTCTGTCGAAAGCTAGAACAGAGGAGCCAATCAGGCTAGCCAAAGGCTTCATTACTCCAGCCCATGAGAACACTGATGCTCCAAACCCATGTAGCAAGATCATAGGGAGCCCAACTTTAGGAACATTGCTACCCGCAGACGCAGAAGATATCTCACTATTGAACGGCTGACCCGTCTGCTCTTCTCCATGGTGGCACACCTTGTGGTGTATCTGTATGCCATTAAATTCGCAGAAGAAACTATCTGGATCGGATAACATTGTTGGATCTACCAGCTCATCTTGATCCACACCAGCTACATTCCTCCCTTTCTTCTTCCTCTCAGTGGCCACGAGCCTCTCTGTGTGATTCAACACAATATAACTTAATCGGCAAAACAACGACGTAGAACCAAAACTGCACGGGATCCATGTGAGAATTTCAGCAGAGAACAGTTAGAGCCCTCGATGAAGAAAACTAACCTGAAAACTCCGCACCCGACCCGGCGACAGAGGCTGACCTCCGCAGAAATTTCGTCACCCTCTTGGCGGAAATGATCGGAACCCTTACCGAAACATCTGGAGGATTCTGCCTGGGTAACTGTGGTCCAAAGCAGGCGAACTGACGGAATCCAGGAACCAGAGACATCGCCCCTTTCAAAGTCCGGGGTGAGCTCCACCGGAAATCGGAGAGCATCTACAGGACGAGGGGACGAGAGGCTTCGAATCCCGGCGGATCAACTGGGGGATTTCGGCGGGAAAGAAGACCTCTTTCTGCATCCTTCGACGAGGATGTAGAGAGAGAGTGACTGACTGCACTTCACAAAGCATTCCTAGCTCGCCTCCGATCTCACCAGCCGTTCCAAAATCTGTCTACATCGGCACCTAGAGACCACAAAAAAAATAAAAATAAAACACGGATATTTAATTAATTAATTAATTAATTATTATCTATGGTTATAGGACCTGGAAATGTTTCCATATTCTATTCAAGGCAGAAGATGGTCAATGTTGACCGTAAAATCAATGCTGTCATGGTATTTCATTGGGCCTTGAAGGATGGTCTTAGGAGAGCCAAGCTTCTCCACAAAGGAGAGGATTGAATTAGTAGAGAAAGCCATGGAATATGAATTCATAAACTTATTATTTTTAGTCCTTGTCTTCCTCTCATCTGGCCAAAGAAAGCCGCCCATGGGAAGAGGGAGGCCAGAAAACTATGTAGGAGGACCATGGAGAGGTTGACTTATCCCCAAAGAAGGAAACACTGGTTATCCTCCACAACACCCAAATGGTAAATACACAAAATAAGGAGTAATAATATGATTTCATCAGATTAAAGTTCATTTTTTTTTTTATAGAAATAGATTGACTTTTGAACTATCTTGTTTTGGCACAATCATAAACTCTTACTATGACACTTTGTTCTCTTGGCAAGATTGATAGTCCATGTTCTATTTTAATGATTGTGTGTTGTCATGACTTTGACTTCCTACCCCTTTATAATGTCTTGAGGTTCTTACGAAATGCTAATGATTTTTTTATCTTTCTTCCTTCTTACTTTGACATTGTGAATGTTGTGCATGTTGTGCATGTTGTGGATGTTACACACACTAGACATAGTGCTCAAATATTGGTGTGGTGTCATCACACCCTCATCTTTGTGCAAATTTTTATATCCTTGTTGAAGAATGTTCTTTGAGATATTAGTTGATGAAATCCTTGAACTACCAAAGGTCAAGGATTTGTTACATTTTGTTACTCTAGTATTATCTCTTGTAATTTTATTTTATTTTTGTCCAAAAAAAGTGAGCACATCTCATTAGTAGTTCATGTTGAGAATGATTCATCTTCGTACTCCTTGCACATTTTTGAGAGTGAGATATAAAAGATTGAGTGATTCATAAGTCTTCAAAGAAGATTGAGTCTATAAGTTAGTCAATTTACTTACATCACAATTTCAAATTATTGATGTCCTTGGTTTTGATACTTCATGAAATTTTATTTACTTAGTTTTTACATAGTATTTACTTAATAATAAATAGATTTTATGAAGACATAATAAAAATTTGATATCATTAAAAAATACTCAAAACATATATTGATAAATCTTGAATAATCATATGGCTAACAAAAAATCTAATGAATTATATCCTTGAGATATTCATATGTTAAATTTAATATATCGTCATATAGTTGGTATATAAGTATAGAAAATTAGGTTCAAGACATGTAATGAGATATCTAGAAAATCAAGATATACGAAGTCAAATGCAAGATTCGAACTCAAGACCTAAGTGACAAAAAATCATAACATTCAACATTTTTTATAAAAAAAGTCACAAATAAATAAAGAGGCCATCATAATAGAAACTTGATACCTACACAACGATAAGTTGGAAAGTTGTTTGAAGAAATATAGAAAAATTAGAGAATCAATATCTCTTGCAAGACTCAAACTTAAGACTTGTACAATGACAAATCTAAAAGCGTATGCACAAAGTTATTGAAAAATCATGTAAAGAGAGAAGTCTTTGCGATGTATTATGGACAATGACATGCTGACATAACATGTAAAGAAAATGACAAATCAAATAGACTTAGACTCAATTTTGAAAGCATAAATATACAAAGATAAGTTATACATCTCAAGATAGTTCAATGAACAACGAACATGAAAATAGATAGTTTGAAAGAAAAGAATGAGCAAATGTCATCGACACATAACAAAATAACATGAATAATTTTGAATTTACGTGATCGTGTTTAGGTAATGAAGAGACATGAGAATATTGGAAAATATAAGAAAAGAACCTATGAAGAAGAATAGAAAATCCTGAATGAATGTATTTACACAACTATTATGCATGCTCATAGGAATATTTTTCTATATCTGTCAAGAATCTATCTACTCAAGCTTCAATGAAGAAGTGAAAGCTGCATCAAGTTACCTAAAAGTAAAAGTGAAAGCTTCAATGAAGAATATTTAGGTGATTCAAGTTACCATTTGCTTTAAAAATTTACTTTCTCCTTCAAGCCCTAAGGTATCTAAGTGGTGAGTGAAAAGAGGTTTTGACTAAGTCACATGGTATTGAGAGTCTAGTAGTTCCCTTGGAGGGTGAGGCCTCTAAGGAGACTAGTGTGTTTGGGATAAGGCACATAATTCTTAGAGCTTGGTTATGTTAGGAAAGAGTGTGTTTGATAGGTTCCTTTTTTTCCATTAGATAGTTGGACCTTTCAATTCACTAGAGGGAGTCCCAAGATATGAGAATAGAGTAAGGAGGTGAGATAGGATAAAAGGAGAGAGAGAAAGACAAGTTGGGTGTGTAGATGAAACTAAAAGTAACTAAGGGGGAGTGCACCTCAATACAAGACTCTTGTGAGGGAGGTACACAAGAGAGAGATAAAAGAGAGAAGATATAAGGGACATTGAGTAGTTGTTGGATTCCAACCACTTAGAGGGGGCTAACCTCCACTTCACTGCTCAAGGGACACTTCTTCATGTCATCGCCCATCCTTTTTCTTAGAACCATTTTTTCTAAGAATGATGTTGTGGATCCTTTGCATCCATGTGAGCCATTCCTTGATACTTGTAGCTGTGAAGTGAAATGGGAGTGGTGACAACCTATTTCCTTTAGGTCATCCTCTTGCAATGATGTGATGGGGCCTCTGGTAGCCCATCAACATTCCTTCCTATGAGTGTCACCTTGTCCTCAAGGGGGAAGCTAGGGAACTATTGTCAAAACTATGTGACAATTTCTCAAGTGTTTTTGTTCTTCAGCATACATACCCAACGAATGAGGACTTTGATTTCTCATAGGCCCTGGCAACTCCTGATGATGTCAATAGGCTCCATTGTTCATGCAAGATCTTCAACTAGTAGCACTTAGGTCATGACTGAGTTGACTGATGTCTCAATTGCTCTCTTGAGTTGAGACATGTGGAAAAAGGATGGATTCCTATGATTAGAGGTAGGATGAGTTGATAGGTGATCATTTCTTTCCCATGATTTTGAAAGGCTCAAAATAGTAAGCCCCTAGCATTTTTTAGGAATGTCTTACAAGAGAGCATTGTTGATATGATTGAAGACAGAGGTAGACATGATCACTAATCTCAAACTTGAGCTCTCAACAGTGTGATACTTTAATCCTCTATTAGGCACATACTAGATGTTCCTTGAGATAATGAAGGACAATGTTATGTTCCAACAGTAGGTGATAGACCTCATCCATTTATGATGAATTGGCTCCATATGGTAAGTAGCACAAAATAAAGTAAGTAGCATGAGCATAGAGAATATTTTGGTACCATGGAGCTCATCTAGAGGTTCCTAAATGATGGGAATTGGGAATTGATTTGGCAAGGTGCAGTGATTGAGGTTGTGGTTGTGGTAGTCCACATAGAAATACCATGAACCATCCTTTTGTGTCAGCAATACTTGAGTGATGCACATGTGCGTGAAGTAAGTCCCTCACCACTCGAGTTCAACTCGTGGCTCCCTCGTCTCAATCTACCCACTCGACCTCAGTGCCCTTTCCAATCAACTACTAAGTGCCGACTTGTCAACATGTGGAGAATTTTTTATTTTTTATTTTTTTATTTTTTCTAAATAATAAAAAAATTAAGTTAAGTATTTTAACTTAAAACTTTTAAAATTATCAATAAATTCCTATATTTATTTTAAAAGTTAACAAAATAAAATATCTAAAGGGAGTCCTAGGTATGAAGATAGGGTTAGAAGACATGATAGGATAAAGGGAGTAAGAGAAGGATAAGTTGGGTGCATAGATGAGACCAAATAGTGACCAAGAGGAGGTGCACCCTAAAACAGGACTCTTGTGAGCGAGGTACATGTGTGTGTGAGAGAGAGAGAAAATGAAAAATATCTAAAGAGAATTGGGCAATTGTATGATACTAGCTACTTAGAGGGGGCTGACTCCACTTCACTACTTAGGAGATATTTATTCATGTCGTCGCCCATTCTCCTCCTCATCTCTTTAGAACTATCTTGCTTCTTAGAATTGCTCTTTCTACAAATGATGTTGCAGATCCTTTGCATCTTGTGCGAGTCATTCTTTGATACATGTGAGTGTGAAATGAGACTAGAGTGGCATTGGCTTGCTTCCATTAAGTCTTTTTCTTGTGATGATGTGATGAGCTTGCTAGTAATCCATCAATGTTATCTATGAAGATTAGACTGATGTGGTTGGATTGTTGATTTTGTAAAAATAGTAAGTATTTTTGAGTGTAAATAGTGAACTCTAATAAGAAGGTTCTTTCAGGATTAGAAGTAGCAAAGTGAGGGACAAACCAATGTAAATTTATTTGTGCCCTTGGTAGTGATGAATGAACTATGTGAAGACCCATTCAAAGAGAAAAGAGTCTTGAGTAAATTCACACTCAAAACTAAAAAGTTGTGTGAGAAATTGTGTCAACACATCCACTTAGAGATAGAAAATAGAAATAGAATAGAACAATAGGAAATTAATTCAAACTATAGCCTCATCAAACCCTTTATAAATGACTCATCAAAATACATCACCAACTATTAGTATTATTTATTTTACCTAACATTATGACACATTTTAGGTTAAATGCAAGAAAACTCAACTGTTAACATCAAATGTTACTTTACATCAATGTTAATTGTATTACTTTTCATATGTAGTGCTACTTACGTCAGTGTATCATACATAATTTGTGTTCTTGTCACATATGTGTATCATTTTTAGATACTATATTGATCTCTTTTATTTAGTAAATTATAATAGTATTAATGACTACTAAACTTAAGTACAAATGATCATGTCATGAGTAAAAATAGTAAATAGCTAATTATTAAACTTCAATAAAAGTTGAAGGAGAATTAGGAAACAACTAAAATATCTATTCATTTTTCATTTGATCATCTATTGGTGAGTGCTAGCCCGTGAAGAATTTGAATTAGTTCTCTAAATCAAAGAAGAACAACACATATAATTATCTAATAAATTTCATATCTCAATTGCTAACAATGTCATATGATAATCTTTAAAATTTGATTATATTCATCATGAAAAGACCCATTACTTCTTTTATGTTATTATTTGTTATGATTAATATAAATGCTACGTACTTTGAAAGTCATTTGATGTCAATAAAAAATAAATTGTACTTTACTTTAGGTATCCCTACTATGAAATCCATCAAAATGAATTCTTATAGTCAACTTCAAATTAGTGGTAACATGTTTGCTACATTGGCATGTTTCACCTTATTCTATTGACATATTATGTAAGAATATACATAGATTTTTACATTTTTACAGATAATATAGTCAATGTGTATTGCTACCTAGGGTGTTCAACATACAATATGTCATGCGTCTTACATAGCAAACATCAATGTAGACATTTACATGCAATATATAGGGCTAATGTTAGATACTTTGTCATCGAGTCTTCTATAAGTATTAACTCAAAATTATTCTATAATTGTGCTACTTACCATTGATAATACTACATTTGATGCTTCATGCTTCTTCTAGTTAAAAACATCAATTATTAAATTAGTATGCCCAAGAACTTGATAATAAAATAATACAAAGGTAAAAAATCTTGTCTCATGTTCCTACTTAGGCAAGAGTTGTTTTTTTTTATAACTCAAAGTAATTAATTATCACATTATTTATAAAGATAATAAATCTAACGATAAGGAAATAATGGTGCCATAACCTTAGACAATGGTAATGAACTATTAATAACATCACTTTCTTGTGGATATACTAGTACTATATTTTGTTCAACATTCAACTCTTCCACATCATTAGAGCTCCATACATTGGCATTTCATCAATTGAAAATTTTGACATATTGTTATGTATATATAAGTTGTGAGAAGTCAAATAACTTTGGTACTAATTTTTTGGTTATGTCATGCTTCACGTTGTAGGAGTGTTGACATTCATTCATTCATTCAATGTCATTTCATTATCTTATGTAAGATGTATGCCAAAGATATCACTATCTTAGAGTAATTATTACAAAACCTTTTTGTAATAATTGATTAGGTCAAGTAATGAATGTAACTGTAGCACTCAAATCTGTGATAGTTAGTCATTGATGGCATGATCCTACTCCTATTTCAAATGTACACCACCTTTTTCAATAATATTGGGCAATGGATATAATGCCTTCTAATATGAATTCATCATTAGTCAAATTTAGATATATTTAGTTGTTCCTTAATTTTGTGAGCACCTTTGTAAATGTTTTACATGTTCATCCATACTTCATACATTCCTTGAAGACAACATTCATTCATGTGCAGAATGTTACTAATACATTAATGAGTTTGAAAATGTCACCTTGAAATCAAAGAGATTCCTCCTTTTTCTGAAAGATGGTGAGAATTTGTAAGGAGCCTTGGTGGGGCAAATGAGCCTCACATTTAATAGTTTACTCAAATGTCTATAAAATTTCTTCAAATATGTTTATATTGTCTTGTATGATGCATGTGTTGGCAAGTGCATCTGACGAGACTAAATCGTATGGTCGTTGAATGCACACGATTCAGTGTCAAAACAAAGTCCTAATCTTACCAATTTATGATTAATCAAAGTAATTAATTAGTATAATGGTAATTAAGGGTCGAATCCACGGAGAATTAGGGAAATTTGAGAGATATCTTTGACATTCGGTCAAATCAGACGATGAAATTAGGTTAGAAATTGGAAAATTTAGTACATTAAGAAAGATAACTCAATTTCGAATCCATGGAATCAAAAATCAGGTGATTTGGATGAGAATTCGAAGAGTAATCGAAGTTTGAAGTTAAGAGAAATTTTCGTATCGCGAAATGATTAAAAACAGAAATTAAAACTAAATTAAACTTAATCTACAATACTTAAAGTAAAATTAACAGTAAATGATGAAAGATTAAGATGAAAAAAAACAATCTAACCCAAATTAGCCTTCGAAATGATCCAATTAATCGCCGTATGCAAGGCTTGTCATTCCGAATTTTCGAAGACAAAAGAGGAGTTCAAGACTTGATTTCTTCCAATTCTTTCAATCAAACATTGAAATTAAAAATCCAACAGAAGTGGAGATGAGTTGCAAACACAATGAAAAAGATGGCGCGCGAATTGGAGCTCTAAACAAGGAGAAATTGAAGATTGATCGCGGCCGTTCTTCCGTCGCGAAGAACGGATTTTATAAAATTCGTAAATGATCGTGGCTGTCCGATCTGATGGAGTTGATCGCGATGGACGATCACGATGAGACGCCTCTTCTCGAATCGTCGCGACGATTCGACGATCGTCCGACCGTGATCGTGCGGTTAAGATGTGATTGGATGTCCATCTGATGTGAATAATCTGGACCGTTATAGCTCTCGATCAGACGGTCACAATTTATTCACTTAAGTGAGTATTTAGGCACGTGGTTGATCTCTGATCGCGTGGACCTCGATTCCACGTGATCTACGCACGCTATTTGTCGCGATGTCGATCGGACGCACGAGATCACGCCACGCGTCCTGCACATAAAAAAAAACTAAGGGACTTTAGTCCCACACGGGAAAAACAAAGGACTTTAGATCCACGTATACACGCGCGACATATAACCCCTTTTTGCGATTTTTTAATTAATTTAAAACATTTAAAAATCGAAAATAAAAATAAAAATAAAAAATTCAGAAAAATTCCAGAAATTCTGTAAAATTGTAAAAATCATAACTTTCAAAATACAACTCCAAATTAATTCAAATTTGTTTTTTTGATTCAAAATTGAATAATCTATCATTATAAAAGGTCAAATTATTAAAATAATAAGATAATAAATTTTAATTAATTTTATACATTTATGTATTATATAAAATAAATTTATATAAATACATAAATGTTAATAAATATCTTTTCTCTCATATTTTCACTCTTAAAACATGATTATGATCATAAATATAATTAGGATTAAAGATTGTAATGTGTAATTATTTATAATAATCTATAATTTGGTGTAGTTTAAGATCATAACATGAATTTACACAAAATGATAGAAATATACTTAAAATATGATAACATGCATATATTTGTAATGATTAATGCATTAATTTATATTAATAATTATATAATTACATGCATAAATAGCATGTTATCAGCATCCCTCACATAAGTAATTCTAATAGCAAGTCTTAAACTCTTCTAGGAGTCATGAACTCCTAATAGAAGTTGTTAGTGTGGCAGCCTCTATTGCTGCACATAAAACCATCACATGTATGACATCATGTGACATCACAGAAGTTGATGATGTAGCTTCTATCATGGTGTTTCCCAAACACCAATACTAAGTATCATGCACTTGGATCCCTTAGGTTGGACCTTGTTATCTAGCCCCCAAATAGTCATAATAATTTTGGCCCTTGGGTTGTTGGTGTTCTCCTCATTCTTAGTACAAAGCACAATTGTATCTCACTTGTGATAAAAATATCATCACAATATTGGGAGATACTAGCCTTTGCCCACATTAGAACATTTATGCCTAAGATAACTTCTAAATTGTCTATGAGTAGCATCATGAAATTTATTAACCCCTCTCATTATCCCACTCATACTAAGGTTCTCAATGTCACCCCCGATCAAGGTACAAGCCTCCAAATTAATAATCTTCATGTGGACATTGCCCCATTACAACATCAAGCGTAGTTGGGTGGCTTCTTTCTCTGAGATAAAGTTGTGTTAGTCATATTGTTCATCATAGTAGGGGTGGGCTTGCCATTGATTATAAGCTCCATAAAGATGAGCTAACATCCTTTTAATATTGTTGGTTTTATATATTACTATAAGACACCTAATAACTAAAAAACTTTATAAGAGTAACATTTAATTTATTTTTAATTTCTACATAGTCAAGACTTTTTTTTTATTTGCCTTTATTTTTAGTTTGCATGTGCAAAACATTTTCTTTCCCAATGAGTGACTCCACAAATTAAAGCACCTATTATATTTTGGTACACTCCCTTCTCTCCACAAACCACTTCTATTTTAGGTCCACCTTGTCCCCTCTTGAGTCTCTTATTACGATTGCCACCTGGACTACCACTATTGCCACTTTGTTAACTCTACCTATCATTGTATTATCATTTACTTCTACCTTGAAGGTTAGTGAAAATAATCTTATAGTCCACCAATGCATTAGCTTGCCACTATTACCTTATAGTCTTTTGTGACATAATTTTACTTAGGCTCAAGGGTGAAGGTCAATCATAAAGTTGAATAATTAGTCTTTGTCAAACATATTTTGTGTGACTAAGAGAGAAGTGAAATTGCTTCATGTAATCTCTCACAATGCCAATGCAATGGAATTGACATAGTGTCCCTTATTAGTCACATGTTATTTGTGGAAATAATTGCTCATTTAGCTCAACAAATTCATCCCAAGTCATGATATATATAGACTTTGGTTCAATCTAGGGTCAAAGTCCACCATAATTTGGCATCCATTGAGAGGTGCATACTAGTAATCATGACATTTTCACCCTTGATCGTGTGGCTCATCTTAAAGTATTAATTGAAAAATCAAAAAGAAAATTATCAATTTCTTGTACATTGTGAGCTCTACATACATCTTAGGCTTCATGCAGTTTAGTGATATGGTACATCAACTAGTTTTGTGCTTGTTGCCATGCATTTCAACATCACCCCATCAAGGGCCTCCAATACCTCTTGCAAGACAATGACATTTGAGCTTAAGCTCTGTACATCATCATCAGTACAGGTAATAGCCTCTATTGCCATCACTTGCACATCCTCCAATCATTCATTCATGGTTTGAAGGCTATTTGTAACGTCTTTTGGTGCAACAAACACCACACAAGGATACTCTTCGACACAAGTTAGCATTTACTCCTAAGTTTCACTTTAGTTAAGATTCGCATATAGAGGGGCAAACACGCAGCACAAAAGAAATACACAAAATATGAAGGAATTCTATGCCTTCTGATGGCTGAGTTTCATACATTATATCGGGCATGCCAACTACCAAGATGTCAAAATATAACTCCTTGCTCTATGACAACCCTTAGCCCCTACCATGATGCCCTGCTCCACTAAGGGCTGTTGGTACATTCTGATGCCCTACTCTATTCCAATGACTAGCATGTTGTTATTCTTTTGACACCCTACCCTTCTTTGACATCTTGGTCTTCATACATAACCAGTTGATGTTGATGGATCTCCTACCCTTCCTCTTGCATGCTCCATATGTTGTGGACATCATGCATGCTGTTTTGCCATGCACATCATGGACCATTCTCATGTTGTTGGTATGGGGTCATGCACACGATACATGCTTCTCTTGATATGAGGAATGGGCTGGGCTTGGTGTGGAAGATTTTTTTTTTTTGGGGGCCCAGGCCTGGATACGATGTCCAGTTATGCACCAGCCCAAGCCCACCTAAAATCAAGTGGGCCCATTATTCTTCCCTCTGGTAGGTGTCTAATCCTTTTTTGGAACTGGGAGCAGTCGTCGGTGAGAGGTCAGGCGACTGTTGCTGCTCCGATCTCCTCTTTGATCGCCGGCGATGGAGGCCCTGATTTGCAGGAAGCTGGGGGACCCAACAGGGCCGATGACGGAGACGTCGCCGATCGCGGTCTCCACGTCTCATCCGAAGCCGGAGATCGGCTCCCCCACGGAGGTTAGAGTCCGGGTCTTTTCGACGAGTTTGAACTACGCCAATTACCTTCAGATATTGGGGAAGTACCAGGAGAAGCCGCCTCTCCCCTTCATTCCGGGCTCGGACTTCTCTGGCGTCGTCGAGTCCGTTGGGAGTGGGGTCGGCAAGTTCAAGGTCGGCGACAGAGTTTGCTCCTATGCGTCCCTTGGGTCCTACGCTGAGATGATAGTTGTGGACGAGAACCATCTGTAAGTTTATCAATTGCGCTGTCCGTGGTATCCGTAGTCTTTCCGTGGTTAATTTGCCTCGGCCGGCTGTTATGAAGAAGCTTGATAGTAGGTAGGTGGGCTCAGAAGAGCACACCGATCACATCATAAAATAACATAAATCTGCAATATTTCGTTCCATCATTTATGAAAAACTCGATAAACTTGGTGGATATTTAAAAGATATTCTTTATTTTCTCCATCACTCGGACGTGTATAAGAAAAATATTGTGACGTTTCGTTTCCTACAGCATTTTCCAATATATCATTTTTTTATTAAAAGAAAAGTGATTAGCAGTTCTTAAAAAAAAATAAAAAAAAATTCAGCCTGGAGCTGTTCAGATTATTTTCTCTTCTTGAGATCGACTTGAGACTAAGACTAAGAACATACTTGCAACCAAACAGAAATATGCCGAATAAAAATTTATCAAATGTATTCAAGTCAAGTTTGTCATTTCTGTTCTTAGAGATGGGTGTTGACATGATTAGGAACGTACGAGGGTTTTTTCAGCAATTTCGTTGATTTAATCTGTGTTATTACAGAATTGTCGTTTAGATATTTACTTTCATTCACATGGATTTATTCATCTTCATTGGAAAAGGTTTTTAGTTCCGGATGGATGTGATCTGGTGGATGCTGGAGCCTTGCCTGTTGCATTCGGTACTTCACATGTTGCACTTGTTCACAGAGCTCAGCTGAAACCAGGCCAGGTAATTTTTTCTCCGCTTACTGATTTATCACCTTTATCCTTTGAATTTTTGTACTGGCTTACAGCATCCCATCCGATGGGCTATTTCTTTCATAGAGTGCAATGAATAAAATGATCCCTCATTCGGATATTCTGCCATCATAATAAAGCAAGCAGGTGGGCAAAACAAATGCTGAGAACTATGATTAGCTAGCAGTAGTGTGATCTTTACTTCTATTCCTCAATGACTAAGGATGAAATAATGGGAGGTCGCCTTAATGGCTAAATGCTTATTTTAGTTTTTCTTAAATCTTCCTGACACTAACACGCTAACTCTGTAGTTTTATTTTTTTAATCCTCGTTTTTTATGTAACTAATAGACCAACCTTGTATACTTGGGTTGGTCTTTTCTTGATTTCTTTTTCTTTCTCCTTTCATCTCTCTTTTCCCAGGGATGACGTTTTATTCCTCCCGTTCAAAGGAAAAAGAAAGAAAAGAAAGAGGTTTTTTCCCTGAAAATCTTAGATAGGAAGATTGGGGGAGATGTTTCAGGTTATCATGGAAGGCTTCTGAATGGTTTTTCATCCAAGAATATGGACTTCTTTTGGAAAAAAATCATGAATAAGTCGGAGGATTTTGCTAGCATTAAAGTTCTTTAAAATGTTGAGAGCTGTTTTTTTTTTTTACTCTTTTAATGATGAAAGGAAGTAGAGATCAACGGATTGATGTTTCTGTGGATGAAATTTTTATCCCATGGTTCAGAAGAACCTCAGACCAGAAGTTTCGTGAATTCTTTCAGGTGGATGGGGATACACGTCCAAAAAGAGGCTTCTGAATAGTTATATTTTAAGAATCTAGAGATATTCATAGGTTCATGATTTATGGTGCCGTTTGGCAAGACTCAGGCCCATGAAAATAGTGAGAACTGTTTTATTTTTAAACAGTTTATAGGTTCATGATTAAGGTGCAGTTCGGAAATAGTAAGGCTCATGAGATTAGTGAGAACTATTTTATTTTTAAAATCTTATAATATGGAATGGAACCAAGATTTTTATCATGTTTTGGGTCCATCAGTTTATCTTTGTGAAAGCAATGCAATTAATATGCATGTCTAAAACAAATGGATTATAGTCATACTCTAGGTAAGAAACTGGTATATATATATATATATATATATATATATATATATATTTCATGGATATAGCTTCTGTAGATGCTTAATGTGGAGAAATTCATGTGCTCCCACACGCCATTGAATTTCTCTTTTGTTTTTGGCTCCCCATCCAAGTTATTTATTTATTTATATATATATATATTTATTTATGGTGATGAACAGAGGCAGATACAGGGATTTGAGATTTCCTAATAATTTTTTTGTGGGAAAGAGGCCAACCTTCTGTTGCAGGCTGCCCTCTCATCATCAAGATGAAAATATTCCATTTCCTTTGACTGAACCTTGTCTATTAGATGCATTTTTCTACTCGAAACCTAGGGAATGCAAAAGTCTACTGTCACACGCTTGAAGCGTTGACTTGATTCATGTCATTTCTTTGTGTGCATTCTTGCTAAGATGTTAAAAGTTATATTGATTCATACAAAGATTACGTCTGCATTAATTAATTTTAAAAATGCAGGTATTACTTGTTCTTGGTGCAGCTGGTGGTGTTGGGCTTTCAGCCGTACAGATAGGCAAAGTTTGTGGGGCCATTGTGATTGCTGCAGCCAGGTACCCGTCGGATGTCATATGAACGTATTTGATGCATTTGGGGTACCTATGCATGATAGCTGATTGCGCGTTGAATTCCAGGGGTCCGGCAAAAGTCAATTTCCTCAAGTCATTGGGCGTTGACCACGCTGTCAATCTGAGCCAGGACGGCATTATAGAGAGCGTGAAGCAATTTCTCAAGACTAGAAAACTCAAGGGCGTTGACGTTCTGTATGACCCAGTTGGAGGCAAACTAACGAAAGAATCCATGAAGCTGCTAAATTGGGGAGCCCATATCTTGGTGATCGGATTTGCATCCGGTGAAGTTCCCGTTATCCCAGCAAATATAGCTCTTGTTAAGGTAACCCAGTGGACTTGACTTTTGTTTCAGAAGTCAACTGGTAACCCAGTTGACGTAATTCTGACATGTATATTTGCTATTCAAGAAATTAGTAGATATTCTAGATTCAGTCTTTATTATGTGATTCTATTTCATCGAAAAAAAACACTATATATGAAACCCAGTGGAGTTGACTTTGTTTCAGAAGTCAAATGGTAACCCAGTTGACATAATTCTGACATGTATATTTGCTATTGAAGAAAATAGGAGATAATCCTAGATTCAGTCTTTCTTATGCAATGCTAGGTCATCGAAAAAAGAAACTATATATATGAGAAGATGCAGTTTTGAAGTTGGACCGAGGGATTGCTAGAAAGAAATAATCCAGACTTTGCTTTGATGAATATTGACGCGTTTTTTTATTGCAGAATTGGACGATCCATGGGCTCTACTGGGGAAGTTATAGAACGCATTGCCCTCGTATGCTCGACGATTCCTTGAACGAGCTGCTTTCTTGGCTGGCGAAGGGTTTGATCTTCCTCAATATTTCTCACAGATACACCCTATCGGAGGTCAGTCAGTCTTTCATGTCAATCTCGTGCGTCTCTTCCCTTTTTCAGCATATTCTTGTTCTTACCGATTTCCGTTTTTGGCATCTAATCCAAGAAGATGGGAAGAAAAATCCCAGCCACAGGAAGAGGGAACTTTATAGATTCTAGGGTTCCTGGGAATGAACGTGATTCTGGCACATTAGCCCTTTCATGCAATTCAGTTTCCTAGTCCTCTTTTTGTCAACGGCCTTCAACAGGCCGGCAAAGTCAACAATAAAGACCCTGCAATCAGTCCATTCAGATGCCAAAAAGCTGACCACATTCGGTTTTCTCACTTCCCGCAGGCCAACCTGGCCTTCTCGGCCATCAAGGAAAGGGAGGCCATCGGCAAGGTGATGCTCGTCCTCGCAAGAGCAGCAACGGCTAAGCTCTGACTGTGAAGCAGTCAACGCCAACTCATTTGCTCCATAACCGATGGGTGATTCTCCTGGTCTCCCCAGATCACAAGGATGATGGAAGCGCATCCAGTTTCTCGAAAGACTCTCCCTGTGTAATCAAATCAGTCGCTAAGGAACAGGGGCAGATTGATCCTCTGAGGGCCGTACTAATAGAAAGAAGCTCCATTTAATCTGCCGATTATGTAAATTAGCCAAGAAGGGTGCTGGTATTTAGATCGAATAGTAACTATAGTGGAAAAAATTACGTATATTTCTGGGATTAAAAAAAAAAAAACCAGAGTTGTCGTGGAATTTTGTAAGGAGAGCTGTTCTTCAGAGAGAGAGAGAAAAATAAAATTATGGTTTAATAAATGAGAACGTGAATATATAGCTCGGGATTTTTGTAAATAAATGTGGGTACCATTAATTAAAAAAAAAGAAAGAAAAGGAAAGAAAAAAGAAAACAACATTGAGAGGAGAGACTCGGTGCAAGGAAACATAAAATTCATCGGCAGAAGTAGGAACCTGGAAGAGCGCTTCATCTTTGGAGTACATTCCTCATCTGTGATCCCATCCATGTGTACAGTGTGCGGAGCAGGAGCAGCCTCTACGCATACAAACTCCCCGTGTGGGCATCATTACATCAATAAATGATACAGATGCCGAGCTGCTGCATGCTCTTCGGAGCAAAACATAATGTTGAAGAGGGACTCAATTCAGTACTAGTGGTAGTAGTAGTAATGGTGGTGGTGGTGGTGGTGAGAGGGGAACCTCGAAGCTTCCTCCCCCCTCCCCCCCTGGTCCGAGCCTTGCTACTCAGCCGCCCGCGCCTGGTCAGAACAGCTGGAAGAACAGGCTCGTTGAGCCGTCGCCGAACGATTTGAGGTCAACGGGCTTCACCAGGGCTCGGCACAGTGGGCAAGTCCGCTCCCGCTCGAACCTGGAGAACAAAGGAAGAAACACCAAGGAACAAAGAGATCAGAATTTATTGAAGAATTGGAGCTTCTGGGGACGACCATTAATTAATCGATTTCCAGGAAATATGCATGATTAAAATTACTATGAAATGTTTTTTTGGCCATCCTTTGAGAACTAGATTGAGAACAAAGTACTATGAAATGGTGATCAGATCACATGTGTTATAAGGATCAGAGTCCGTGGATCCAAGGAGAGATGATAAGAGATCATGAATCAATAAGATTAGTAACGGTGATCAAAATCAGTGTTAGCTCTGATCTACTTCACTAGCCGTGGACCATACAATCCTGAGAGACGGGCCCACCAGCCTTTGACCCTGGTTTCCCACTCACACAATCCAAACAGGCAAGAACATGCAATCATGGGAGGTTTAATGACCACTTTTTGAGATATTGCTAAATGAGGAACTCCGTTGAAGTCAATGCCCCCCTCAGTTTTCAGCAGTTTTGTGTTATTCTAGTCTCCCATTGGGTAAATGCTTTACCTCCCATAGATAATATAAATTCAAACACCTAAATTTTCGATTTGTGCTGTATTCAGATTTAACATACCGAGGGAAAGCCATTTGTTTTCCTTTTCCGAGATTTACCATATTAAGAAAGCCATGGCTACTGGTTTTCTTCATTTTCTTTAGGTTTGGGGAGAGGGGAAGAGAGCAAGCAGACGTACCATTCTGATACACAATCTTCACAGAAGATATGCTTGCAGCGAAGGAGAATAGGGGAATGCATCTTCTCTTGGCAGATAGCACAGAGATCACCCACTGCAGCCACCTGTTTCATTGCCACACAGAAGTCACGTCAGAGAAGTGAAATATTTAAGCTGTCACAGGATGATGCTTGCTGGTCACAATTGTGTGCCAATCTCAATTATTCCAGGATCTTTTACAGAGTGTAAAGCCCAACAAATCACAATATACCTGTTCCACTGTCGCATATGACCCATAATGAATTTCAGAGTGCGATAATGCTTTCAAGGCTGTGAAGAAGGATTGGACCTAAATGTCAAAAGGATTTTTTTAAAAAAAACAAATTAGTTTTCAGAAAAAATCAGAGATCAATGACTAAATCTTAATGCGAATAAGTAAAAATGGCACCTTCTCGACAGCAGAAGTCAGCTTGAAAGTAAGGTAAAGCCCTGTGGTAAGAGATGAGAATAGGCTCCCATATTCTTTGTTTAAGAAGAATCTGTACCAAACGGGTGTTGGCAGCAAAGCACGATACAGTAGTACAAGATATTCCACCAGAGTCAGCATTTGACCCTAATAAAAGGAAAAAACGTATGCATCATATCCCTTAAAGCGGGCAGAACCTCAAGGACGGCGTTGATTGTTAACAACAGAAACCAAAAATTAATGCAACCCACCTGTCTGCGATAGTTGCGACCCCTGCCATTTCTGTAAAACATGAGAAGCAGGCACTTGGAAATCATTGCTGCCTGCCTCACCATTGTATCTGACAAGGAAACGGAGAACAAGAACAGTTCAGATCAACATATGCATAAATATTCATGGGTTTTATATTAGGGCTACGAATACTGATATTTATATAAAAAAAGGTTCTTCGACATAGTGAGATACCACGTAATAAATATTCTTGATTTTCAGAAAATTCAGAAGATTTTTTATATATATTTCACAGATTTGAACAGATGATCTCACTGTAATACGAGAATGCTTTTCCAAATTATTTCTAGAAAGATTGTGTTCTTCTTCCAATCTTGGTTTTAAAACGTTATATAGAAAAACCTATAGTTATTCCCACCAATGCATCTATGTCCGTAAATAAGTCTAAGTTATCACTGTTGAATGAGGCTACTTATGTTCACAATCCCATCTTTGTTCAAAAACCGTCACAGGATAATTATATACTCGCCTAACCTACAACCCACATCAAAATTCACAACTAGAAAGGTAAAGGTATCAGGAATTAAAAAATAAAAATAAAAAAATGACAGATATGAAAATGTCAAGGTCACGTACCGTTCACCATGATAATAAATATTGCATGCCAAAATGGTGGAATTACTTTGGGTGGACGCATGACTAGTGGGTAAACAACGCCATCATTCCAGTACCACCAGTAGATTCCAACCACATGTAGTGTGAAAGCAAGAGTAATACCAATAAGGACAGAGATTTTTCTTTCTCCCTGCAAGTGGAAAATAAATCAGGATTAAAAAAAAGGCTCCATATTAGTTCAAAACTTCCATGTTGTAGAAAATAAAAAATAGACCACTACTTTGAGGAATGCTTGTGCATGCAAACAGTAATCAGTGCCCTAAAACCTCCCTGAAAGGCATGGAACCAGAAAGCAGATGCCCTAATATGATCCACTAAATAATTTTCCTTCTTGGCGATTCATAAAGTCAGAAGAATCTCTAAAAATGTAATAGAGGTTTTCATCACCTTCAGGGCCGTCTGTTTCTTCAGAATATCATTTGACTTAAACATCACTGCCGCAATCCAGATGGTGACAAAAAACCCTGCAGACCATAAAGACAATCACAGTATTTTCAATAATTCAACAGGGAAAACAAACAAGAACCTCCAGTCTAAGATATCAATGGAAAAGTATCACTATTTTTTGTTGTTTTCCTGAGGCTTATAATGGTGCACAAACAACAAAAAGAACCCAGAATTACAGTATAGGCATTTATAGAGTTGTTGGGGTAAATTGCAATTTATCAGTGTATGTGTTTGTTGATTAATTATCGATAATGTCAATCTACAAGAAACAAGGCCGAAAATGATGACCACTGTAGGTTATAAGAATTGGAGCACCGAAAAATAAAAGTGAAATTACATGTTAATCTCGTGATGAAGGCGAGCACTCAGAAGCATATGTTGCAGGTATGAGAAATATGCATTCTCCTCGATCGTTCTTTTCAAGGAGTCCATTCTAGAGGGATGTTGGACAACACAAAAGAAAAGAAAATATGGGGCTGATGTAATGTTCTTTCGCGCATGTCTAAAACTCACAAGAATGCAATGGAAAGATGGGTGCACCCAAAAGGCCGCGATGATATTATCTTCCATAGGCTGAATTCAACTATTCACAAACATCCGTGTTTAAGAAACCAACTCAACTTTTTTCATGATTATCTACTCTACATGAATACAAGAATTTATTGAACACGAATTCAGCAGACAACTTTCAAGGAAGACAAATGCTGAGAATGAAGGGACAGTGTTAAACAAATACCTTGCAAGTGCTGCCGGATAAATACCACCAATAGAAGCAAGGAGAATGGAAGAATCTGTTCTATCCATCTTGCAGCTTGTTGAACATCATATCTCTGATATGCAGAATCCCTGCTGTTCCCTCCATCGCCGTTTCTTGCTTCACCATCTGTGGTTGGTGAGCTTCCAGAGGGAGTTGATTGAGCCCTAGACGATAAAGCTCCGTCTGATACCCCTCTCTCACTCCTTATATCACCACTGTGATGCTCAGACTCTAAGGGACTGTGGTCTGCCTGTACACCATTTTCAAAGACACTGCTCTCTCTTCCAGGGCCCACAATCAGCTGTTGAGGAGGACCTGTACCCACCCTTATGTTATCCTGCTCACTTGACCCTATAATCCTTATGGAGACCTCTCCACCCCCAGAGCTGGGGGCTACACCACCATCCGACCGACCCAGGATACGCTCTCCCAATCCAGAGGAAACCGCTCCACCGCCAGCCAAGCCCTCGTTCTCTGAATAGCCCGATCGAGGCCGTAGGATACCTGAATACTCCAACAGAGCAGAGAGAGGGGCCTGTAACAAATTAGACGCCAAGAACTGTATTCCATAGCTCCTCGATGACGACCCCCCGCCGTTACTGCCGGCGGTCCCTCTATCTGGGGAGCTCCTTTGCACGTCCGATCCCCCGCCGGACGTCTCCATGGCAATAGAAACTGCAGCCAAATCTCAGGCCCCTGCCCCCAGCTCCGACTAAATATTCTGCAAAACAGCCAAATAAGGACGATTGCAACAGATAGCCGGGATCCTGCTATCCTTCCGCACGGAATTGACAGAAAATTTGACCGATGGGGTCGGAGAATAACAGGGCAACCGGGCTCCTCCTCCCTCCGCTCTGCCGCCCGTATACGCCTGCCGTCGGCTGGTAAAACTCTTCTACCCTTCTACGGCGCGGACCACACCATCTCCCCCATCTTTCGCACGGCCCTTCGCCGCCGTGGGGCCCCTACGGCCGCGTGAAAGAGCTAGAGGGACAGGACCGAGCAGAAGGGCCCTCTGGCGGTGGCGGGGAGGGGGGAAGAGGCGGAATTGAATACCTCCGCTGCAGACGGTGTCGCTCGATCATCAATTCCCTCCGAGCAGTGCATTCTGGAAGAAATCCATCGGATGGATATCTCTAGTCGTCGATGGGGTGTGGAGGAAGGGGGTTAGAGGGAGTCCGTACGTTCACGCAGACCTCGTTCGTTCCACTATGTGCACGCCGGAGCCCAACGGGACCCACCAGCACTTGAGAGAAAGCAGTCCGCCGACATTCATAGAAAACATATTATTAAATCAACAAGGGGAAATTATAATCGTTTTAAACATGTAGTGACCTTATTTTTTAAAAAATATGAAATATCAATGCATATATACCAATTGATTTATAGTATATACCAATTGATTCATGCAATATTAACGGCGAGGATCACACCATATTAAATATTATTTTTGTGTTTTACAGATGGGTGTTAATGGGCCAGGCCTAACTTGCGCCACGCAAACAGGTCCAAGTATGTCCGATAGATCGGGTTCCAATTGGGCCTAAGATGATGCTGATAAGTAAAAGACCCTCCACCAAGAGCAGGCTGATTCCTCCCTTTTACAGAGTATGAAATGAGTTATTCTGGCATAAAAGAACTCTTTATATTTTATGGATATTTCAAATAAATCATCTTTCTGAGAAAATGACTGACAAACATTACAATTTTTTTTTCAAATATAATATAATTTCAGTATTCATAAAATATAAAGAAGTACAATAGACACATCAACCTGCAGCCTCTATATAGCCAATGAGTCTTTGAATATTTTAAAATCTGAAGCTTAGAAGTCAATTATACAAAAATGAAGAGTCAAGTTGATGTAACAAGGATTTGGTCAGCATTTTCCACAGCATACATGCAGGGTTGTGTGAGAGTTTAGGTTGTGTGTAGATATCCATATAGTCTAATTATTCTCGAAAGGGCATCTCAAGTTTTCAAGGGGCAAGCTTAAACTATATCTCATGTAAATAATTTGAAACATCTGATATGCTGATCTCATGTAAGGAATTTTTTGTAATTATCGAAATAAAGTTGGAGGGGCAATGCTCTTTTATCTTCGGAATAGACAGAAACTACTACAAGCTTTTAGTGATTGTTGATCTTAACCTGAGACCTAGAGATGCCAGTATATTAGGCTATTTTTCGACCAAATGGGGCCGCTTCAATTCTTATTTTAAAATAAATAAAATAAACTCTGTATGGTGATCACTCTATGCGACAATCCCCCTCCCCACCCCTTTTCGGTCAAACTAGTGTACATTGGAGGTCCTGACTTCCATGTAGATCGGCTTATCAAAAATGTTATGAGTCCTTCTAGGAACAGGCCTTCATGTCGTAAACTAAATAGTGTGTACCGGGGGCTTCAAGGGGCCTAGTTTAGGAGGGTATTCTCCAACTACATAGGCTAACTCTGTCCACCCAAACCTGAAACCAAGATCTGAAAATATAGGTTTAGATGAGAATCTATACCCTTTATCAACATTTTAATCCATTTTTTCATAATTTAAATTTTAAATACTGAAGAATACAATGCTTTTAGTTTCCGACGAGTACTGATACAATTTTCGCGTACCGTTTGCGGTTAACGACCATGTCCTGTTTACTTGCAGTACAGAGGAAAAAAGAATATCGAGTTTGTAGCATAATATTATTTGAGAATTTTAGCCGTCTCCACCTCATCTTTATAACATTTTAAAACATAGGTTGGCTGACAAGTATTTTATTGTAAAAGAGGGGTAAAGCTGAAATCATCCTGCCACAAAATAAAAGATAACTAAATGATGGAGAATTAAAGTTGATGATCATGTTCTTTAAAACTAGAATAAGATGTTGTGCACCAAACACGTAAATGGGTATCGTATGGAGAACGCCGACCAGACATTTTGAATAAAGATAGGGTATTAAACGTTTTAATCAGGGCCGGGTGCAAATAATTAAAACGCTTAAGTATAACATCCAACAAGATGATGCAAAAGAATACATATCAAAAATAATTGATGAAAACACACAAAAAATTTAAAGTTCCGTGGATCTGATAACACTGACAGAAAACATAGACGAAGAGAAGCTAACTAACTCCGCAATAATTCAGAGGAAATAAGCCCTCGACCGATATAAAGTTGACGGATAGTAATGAAACAATCAGGGGAAAGATGAGAGCACACACAGAATTCCAACGACGCTGGGCGCAGCCAATTTAACGGAGAATGTTTCCAAGTACATGTACATGGTTGCACTTCGTTAGGAAAGAGAATTAAAACATTTATATTCAAGAATTTCTTTGAGGGAGAAAATTACGCCAGGAGATGTGCAGTGGCAACATCTCCGCGACGATACAGAAAGAAGCCGACGAACGAATAAGTCAACGGTGATATCAGACACAGAGGCCGAATTCCTTCTGAGGAGATCTTCTCGAAGTCCTTACTTCCTCAATCTCATTAATGATCACCGCTCAAACAACATAGCCAACGTGTTTCGTCTACGAAATATAGAACCGGCAGAAAATCACTTCAAAAAGGACAGAAAATCTCTGAAGACAACTCCGGCCGATGCAGAAGTAGCCGCTGTGCTTCGGCTAGAATGGTGTAGCAAGAATCACATCAAAGACGGGAAAAAACTCTCCGATAACAACATCATCGAGTCAATAATTCATATGGGGGGGCGAAAACAAACGAGGGGAAGTGATTACCAGCCGGTAAATAGCTTTTTGCGAGTAATGCCGCGGGCTCCCCAACATCGAGCATCCTTGCCACGATCCCAATCGGAAGAGCGGCTCCTAACACTATCAATCTCGCCTCCAACTTCCCCTTTCTCATCTCTCGGAGACTTCTCCGGGAACGATGTGCCGGAGACAAGGTTCACGGCGGCGGTTGGAAAGGGAAGAATCTCGACGACTGCGCGGTTGCTCAGGGCATTCCCGCTCATTTATTGCCCCACCGGGTAGATTCTGTTTCGCTTTTGCCACGAAAATAATTGATTATTTATACCCACTAAATTCACCCCTCTGTTATTTTATATATATTTTGTACCCCCCTGCCCCCCAGTAGTCACAACATTTACTGCTGTACCCTTAATATCATGGCCAAAGGCAATAAATAATGCATTTCACAGACTGTTCACCCTCACCTTGAAAATTATATTATAATTCAAGAAGTCAGAAAAAGTTACTCTCTAGTACTCGTCACAATTTTATTCCTTAACAAACCCAGTACTTCGGCAGTCACCCCAAATAATATAAAGAGCAAGATATCTTGACCGTCCAAGCCGATCCTATTTACAAGCCTTTTTCCACGTGTACCCGTGTACCACTAACACGTATCCCTCCACAGTGGGCCCCCGACTCGAGGGCCGAGCCATTGGAGTCCACCGGCTGGCTCCGGCCCGTGACGTGGCTTGGACCCGCCGGTCGGCACGTGGGAACAGGTGCCACGCTGTCATGTGTCAGGGAATCCAATGAGCCCGGCCCACCATGGATGGGCTCGGGAGGAGCCCGGCCCGATTTGCCCCAGGCCTTCGTACTAATTAATTTAATTGCCAACGAGGCGGTCAGGGACTTTTGGTTCGGCAGCAGGCAATCAGACCACGTTGATTCTCTCTCCGAGTGTCTGTAATCGGGTCCGGCCTATGGGGAACCGAGCGGGTCAGGCTTTCGAGTAGGCCCGGCCCGTCAACACACCTATCTGTCTTAGGCTGGGTTGACACGCGCGAAGTTATCAGTTTATGAGGACTCGAGATTTGTGCACACATGAGGGCAGTCTTTCTTTTACGAGAACCACACGTGGGACTCGGTCCTCCGGTCCCACTCGTTCCCTCCCCACGATGTCAACAGTCTTCTGGCGCCTTCCTCTCTCTCTTCTCTATCTCTCTCTCTCTCTCTCTCTCTCTCTAAGCGTAATGTATATACAGACAGTCGCTGTAAATTTTCACGCAGCACGATTCCTTTGTAACCCACGCGACTGTTAAAATCTGTTCGTCAGGGAGAATCCGAGGAGCCACTCGTTGCTATGCACTCTTCTGTCCCCTTCAGGGAAAAAGGGTCCGGGATCTCTCGTGCTTTCTCTTCTCTCTCTCTTTCTCTCTCTTTCTCTCTCTCTCTCTCGCCTGGAACAGCGGTAGCTCTTTGGCGTCTCCTTCTTCCATCTCCCCCCTTCCTTTCCTTCGTTGGTTATTTCTATCGCCGTGATTTCTCTCTGCAGCGTGTTTTCTGTGGCCTCATGTCTGGATTGTATGCTTCCAGCTTCAGTCCAGCAAGAGTGCTTTCGCCGCAGATAAGAGGCGCTGTGGATATAGAGAGGTATCGAACCGCGCTTGGATGGAAGTTGAGAGGCTTTGTGGGGTTCGTATTCTTTTCACGGGTCGCTTGTGTGTTTCTGAATGCTGGCGTTTGTTGTTATAGTCAGTACTTGGCGGAGCTACTGGCGGAGCATCAGAAGCTTGGGCCATTCGTGCAAGTCCTTCCGATATGCAGCCGACTACTCAATCAAGGTAAGTTTCTCGAGTAGCTCCCTTTGGATTGTTCCTTGTGGATATTCAGTTGCTTCCTGGTTCCGCTGGGTTTCTTAGTCTCCTGTCTATCAAGTCGATTTGTATGCCGTTACGATGTTTAAATACGAGTATAGCCTGTCTTAGCCAGAATCCAGTTGGTCTTTCTTGATCAGTTCTTGATTTGGAGGGGGAACGATACCATTTCTTTGGGAAAAGACATCTTCGATTTTATGCAAATATCCTGCTATGTTGCTTCCTCTGTTCCTTCATCTCTTGAAAACTGATATTTGAGACAGTGAAATATCCAGTCTAATATTTCAACTTCCGGTTATGAAATCATAGATTAGTGAATTCATAGATATGTCCTGATTGTCCTGGAATTTTTTTCGAGTTTCATACAGTGCACGAGTCAGAGTTCATTCAAACATAATCACATTTCCGTTCACACAAAGCACTTATTTTTTCCATAACCCATATCTCAGTTATGTTTTTTAATAACTCATGTCTCAATCTGTCTCTTTAGCTTGTATGGAGCCGTTTGCAAGTTGATGGAAATTTCTGCATTTGCATCACTTTCAAGCATGGGTTATCAGCTGTGTAGTGGTTGCTTCTGTCATCTCGTATGCCAAAATACAATGCCATGTCCCCGCAGGAAAAAATATTCATAACAGCAGGCTTGTTGTAAGTATGGCATTTTGAGAAGCAGAAGAGAAGATTTTTCTCGTTGTGTTATTGACTCTTTTTTCACAAATAAGACCTCATTCGTAACATAGTCCTCTAATTAACCCGTCCTGAATTCTGCATTCATGAATAGTTGTGATTGAAGGGCTGTCTACCTCAAAAATATTTTATTGGTTGAGTAATCAATAATATGAAATTTTTAGACGATTATAAAACCATGAATGGTAATGTAATTTATGTCTATAAGGCGTTTGATCTAGTGGGTCTTGAACTTACAATACCCAAGTATCTATCTGTCTATCTTTATTGCTAAGTTTCATATGTTTATAATTATTTTGGGTTTCAGAATAGAACAGAAAACATAATCTTGCGAGGGAAAACGTACACAGAGGTTAGAAATATTTCAAAAGTTTCTTCATAAGTCTTAGCCTTTTTACATGAGATATTCCAATTACGAAGAATTCTTAAAATTAGTCATTTTGGGAGGATAGCATACCGAAATATGCGTTGATATGCTTAGAAATATTCATACAAGCTTTGGTCACTTCTTTTTCTTTTCTGTCAATGTGCCCTTTCATTATTAAACCAATCGGTAACACACTTTAGTAAAAAACTCAATAATATTTCAAAAGAGTTCAGTTACTATTTTACATGGGTTGTCTTCCAGATTAGAGTCTGTGCAACGTGGTTTCTGATGTTCAACCCTTATAACAGAATAATAGATAAATAAAAACACTCGTTTCCCATTTATCAGTTCTAGCGATTTGTTGGCTCCAAGGACTCCCTTCATGTGTTACCATCTTCTATAAATTACCACAATCTTAGATCTTATCTGGGATGGAAGTTTTTTTTTTTCTGTTGTGTTTATAGGTTGGTTGTGATGTAGGCTATTTTTCTGGTATGAATTCATTTAGCATTGATATCTGATTAGATAATGAATGCACGTAGTTTCATCATCTTGATTAAATACTCCTGTTGCGAGAAGCTTTAGGATTTTACAAGATTCTCAGGTTTCCAGCACATTGTCTTACTTGAGCAAATCTTATAAACCACGTAAAAAGTTGGTATGCACATGTAAGCATCATCGGTGGAACAATTTTTTCCCTTGCTTCTGCCTGTGGGCATGGTAAAGATGAATTTCTATGAATGACGCTGTGTATTGATTATTTCTTTGAAATAATATACATTCGACTAGTATTTATTTTTTCCAACTTTGTGTGTGTGTGTGTGTACAGAGATCATTCGGGTGTCTTCCAGGGTTTCCAGCCAAGGATGTAGTGACTATGACAGGCTGCAGCATGGAAGTCTCAGCCCCATGGCTTCTTCAAACCGTCTCTCTAGTGAGGATCTCAGTGGCTGGAACGGGCTCCAGCCGGAGGTGAGCATCGAAAGGCTTCTCAATCATGATCATAGCTTGTGAGACAGACAACCCCTGGTTTTCATTTTTGACAAAATCCGGGAACTCAAACCTCTACTTAGGAAGTACAATTCTAAACTCTCCAGCCCCAAATGACGAGCTTAAACACATTCACCACACCAATCTGGTATTCGAATGAAAGAAACTCACTCCTGAATAGGACCCATTTAGTTGCCAAATGCATAAAAGAGGAATACGCTGGGAAGAGAAAATAGGCTTCTACTAATATGCTGGAAGCACCGTTCTATCGGTTGCTATATCAGTTCAAATAAATCCTATAATTATCCTGCTGACCCTAGGCTGCTCCTATCTGATCGTAGTCTGATAAGATTATCTGAGACTTAACCATGACTCCCACCTGGTTTTTAGACCGTTGACATTAATTTCTACAAAGCCCTCCCCTCCGTTCATTTTTTTTTTCTTTTTCGTTTTATCCGTTATTTTTTATTCATCCGGGCTTGGGACTTAATTCCCGCGCCTCAGCATTATATATAATTTTCCACCATTTTTTCTTTATTTAAAGGGGTACTTTTTTCACGGTCTCTAGCCATTTATGTCTCTCGTCTCTTTCAGCAGAGATCTAGTGTTCCACAGGGAATGCCGATGGACTGGCGAAGCGCGCAGTCAAGCCCAAGCTTGAGCATCGTCAAGAAGATTCTGCGCCTGGAGATTCCGGTCGACAAGTACCCCAACGTAAGCAGTCCCTGGAGATTCCTGTTGATCTTCTCAGCTCAAAACCTGGGCCTTTGCTGTCGTCCTAAATCTCGTCAGTCCATGCGGTTGGTTCCAGTTCAACTTTGTCGGGCGCCTTCTGGGACCCCGGGGCAATTCTCTGAAGCGGGTAGAAGCCTGCACCGGCTGCCGCGTGTACATCAGAGGGCAGGGTTCTATAAAAGATCCAGGCAAGGTAACTACTTTCCTTCCTTTTATGGAAGACCCAGCCGCGCTCCTCTTCTTGCTCTCAGCGCTGACCTCTCTCTCTCTCTGTCTCTCCCATTTCAAATGCAAGGAAGAGAAACTACGAGGAAAACCCGCCTACGAACACCTGAACGACCCACTCCACGTCTTGATCGAGGCCGAGCTCCCGGTCAACGTGGTTGACCTGAAACTGCAACAAGCGCAGGAAATCATCGAGGAGCTGCTCCGACCCGTGGTAACGAATCTCTCTCTCTCTCTCTCTCTCTCTCTCTCTCTCTCTCTCTCTCTCTCTCTCTCTCTCTCTCTCTCTCTCTCTCTTTCTCTCGCTGCCTCTAACCATAATGGATGCCATTTATGGATGCAATGATCTTTCTTGGGCGCAGGAGGAGTCGCAGGACTTCTATAAGAGGCAGCAGCTGAGGGAGCTGGCCATGCTGAACTCGAGGTTGAGGGAGGAGAGCCCCCGGCCGGGCGGCGGCAGCCCCTCTCCTTCCCCATTTAGCAACAACGGGATGAAGCGGGCCAAGACTGGGAGGTAGTAGAAGAAGGTATGGAGGTGGGCCCCGCTGGATCCAGCAAATCGTGACCGCACAGAAGTCCCGCAAACGGCAAACTCCGACCGCACCAAAAAAAATAAAAAAAATAAAAAATCGCGTGTAAGTGGTTTACTTAATTTTTTTATTCTTTCACTATCTAATTCCTAATGTTTTCGGACTTCGGGACGGACACTCCGGGGATACGTTTGTTTAACTTGGACCATATATCTAATAGTTATTATTTATTAGGCCCATCCCCCGTGGTGCTAATTGGGCCTAATTTCTCTAATTTGAGCCTTTAAATTGCCCCCCGCCCCCTCTTCTCCATCCTCCACTTGGGCCTACGGTCCACAGAGGATTAATATGTTATTTAAATATTCTGAATGGGCGCTGGGTGATATCACTGCGGAGTTCTTTTCTCCATCTTGCCTCTCGGGCTTCTCTCCCTGCCGAGGACGCCGGCGGCGGCAGGTGGTTGCCAGTCCCCTGCCCCCGACCTCCGGCAGCGATGGCATCGCCGGCCTGAGAAGCGGCGAAGCTGTATTCCTCCCTGGGTTTCTTCTGATAATGGCTGATCCCTCGAGGAGGATCATCTGCGGCATCCGAGCTCTCCATGCGAGGGCTGTGCGCAGGGATCCCATCTTCTGGTTCGCGTCCGGTCCCCAAGCCTCCGTGAGTTCCCCGTTCAACGGGAGTGGGAGCTTCTCCTCCGCCGTGGTTCCCAATGCGGCTTCTGATTTGGGGCTCTCGAGCTTTGGAGCTCAGATGAGGTCGTGCTCTGCGTCTGGGATTTGGTCTAGGGTTTTTTCTCTCGGAGGCTTCCCCCCGTCAGCGCCGTCTAATTTGGCGTCGTCTCGTGGCTTCTCCGCCAGATCCGACCGTGGTCTCCGTCCTTACAGAAACTGGAGAGGCAATTACTCCTCTGGATTACAGAGTTCCTGTTGTTCCGTAGCCGGCGTCGCTCCTGCGAGTGGTGCCAGGGTTATCTGCAACTCGTTGAAGGCTGCGTTTTCCTCTTCCACGAAGCTGAAATCCCATGAGACCATTGGGAGATCGTTTGCGGCGAAGCCACTCATTGCTTTGTCTTCTGTGGTATCGCGTTACCGTGAGGTTATCGGGTTGCAGACGGAGGCATTCTGGAAGAGGAACTACCTGGTGCTGGTGGGGGCAGCTGGTGTATTACTTTGTATCGTTCTGTGGAGGCTCATGTTTGGAGTGGCGAGCACCTTCGTCGGGCTCTCTGAAGGCATGGCCAAGTACGGGTTCCTTGCTTTGGCCTCCGCGATGGTAGCTTTCACTGTGAGTACCTCAATTCCTCCTCCCTAGTATTGTTTGGTCTTCACCCTGAAACAAACTGGACCAGTGCAGCGGGACGAATGGCGGGATTGCCCTTAATCCCCTATTATTTACATGATTTTGGTAAGGAAGCTTACTCATCCAATTTCATCAAGTAAGATGAACACAGAGATATATGACACTCCTTTGGACGAAGAAACCGTGCTATGCTTGAAAGCTATATGCTTACCTGCCTTCCATTTTGTTTTTTGTTTTTTTCTTCTGACCTGCATTGGGCCGGAAATGAAGACGTGATTTCTCTCGAGAGACTTGTGCTCGAAATTTCCTGGGAATTATATAATTTTTCATCATTTTACTGATCCATACATGTTTAGGAGCTGTTTGGTCCATTTGTGGACCTTGAACCATTTCATCGCTCAGGGTGTGGTGTGCTCTATTACAATTGTTTATGATAGTTCAGTTGGTGCAGAGAAGATCTTGGCTTCATTCCCAATGCATATTTGGCTCGGAGTTAATACACTGGCCTATGGTCACCTATAATATTTATAACATGATCTAGGGTTCAGTTCACTTTGCTGCTTGGAGAATCACATCGCTCTGTGGGGAGATGTAGATAAAAGAGTAGAAGTAATGTCACCATACGCTGATAAAGGTCTTCTGCCTTCCTGTAACTGTAGCCATTGTCCCCCTTGCCTTAGTGTCGTCCGTTCGCTTTCCACTGTCGTACTTGACTTGACGTGGATGAAAAAAAAAGGGTCAGAATCCCAGTGGGTTCTCTTTCTTGATGGAAGGTCGTTGTCAATTGTCTACCTTTGGGTAGATATTAGTGTTTGATTCTATACCTGTATTATTTTGGGTATACGGTGAATATTGCAATGGAAAGATCTTGCGGAATGGAAGACATGTTTGACATCTGTGACTGATGCCCGTTCAACGTGTATGACTCCCGACAATTTGACCTTGTTTGATGCAATGTGCAACCGAATCAATCGATATGAGCGACCCATCTTTAGATCTCAATAAGAAAGCTTCCTATCTTTCGATTTAAGCAATCTACGCTTAGAATCACCGCAAATTGATGCTGTTCGGACATGACTCAGAATGATCTTGCTTGAGCTGATCTTTCACTCATCCAAGTTATGGAAATAAACAACGTAGTTGGTGAAGCTAGATATCACAAGTTTTTTCTACAGTCATCAATGATCTGCCTGCCGATTAGGTCAGTCAGAATTGGAACTGGACCCATCTGTTCCTGTTCCTAAGCTAGAAAAACATACCTGGTTAGACATCAATATATCTTTGTCTGAAATTTATTATGTTCAGACAATAAATTTTCAAATTTTTACACTGTGCGGTAAATTATTTGATTTCTTTGTTTGTGATGATTCAAATGTAGTAGAATCGCTGTTTCTACTCGGTGATGAACTGAACGAGGCTCTGATTTCACCTGAGAGAGTAATGTTTCTGCGTATGATAAGATTATTTCCCATTTATTTTCTGCTTCATAAAAAAATTCCGATTTTGGTAATGGAGTCTGGAGTTCGCCAGTGCTGAGAAGGAAATCCTGATTTCTTTCTCTCCACAGGGCATATATTTGCGTGCGAGATTCACTGTAAATCCTGACAAGATCTACAGAATGGCCATGAGGAAGCTGAACACATCTGCAGGAATTCTCGAGATCATGGGCGCCCCTTTGACGGGGACAGACGTGAGGGCGTATGTGATGTCGGGCGGTGGAGTCCGCCTGAAGAACTTCAAGTTGAGATTCGGCGGCAAGAGATGCTTCCTGATCTTCCCCATTAAGGGCTCTGACAGAAGAGGCCTAGTCAGCGTCGAAGCAAAGAAGAAGAAAGGCCAGGTTTTTCTCCTCATCCATCGCTCATTCTCTCACTTGATTCTCGAGTTGACCTGTGCGTCCATTGCAGTACGACATAAAACTGCTAGCAGTTGACATTCCCATGGCGACGGGCCCCGACCAGCGCATTTTCATGATCGGAGATGAGGCGGAGTACAGAGTCGGCGGCGGGTTGATATCAGAGCTCAGAGATCCCATCGTGAAGGCCATGGCGGCGGAGAAGGAGTTCGAGGACCAGGATCTCAGGGAGGAGGAAGAAGATGAGAAGAGGGAGCTCGAAGAGGAGGAAAGAAGACGACAGGGTGAGATGGTGAAGCTCAAGAACGAGGGTTCCTAGAAGGATTCCCTCTGACCCATGAAATCTCCCCTTTCTCTGTCATCTGGTGAATAAGGGATTCGAGGCGTTGACCTTTGATCTCCGTGTCCGCCCCTCCTCCTGGGAGGGAGGAGAGGCGTTGACTGATTTTGTTCACAAGATGAATGGCTTTTTTTACAATAAATGTAGAGAGATTATTGCATTGTTTTTTGCCGAATAGAGGAGATGAGATATTGTGAGAGAAGCCTCTGGAGATCACATTCTGGTCAACGCTGCCGAGCGGAGAGCTGTTGCAGTCTTGGCCGTCGGTTTGATCCTCTCTTTCCTTGTTATTCTTTAGCTTTCTGATCAAAGAGAAGCCGCATAGAGAGAGAGAGAGAGAGAGAGAGAGAGAGAGAGAGAGGGAGCCTAAAAGCTACACAGGAAAGAAAGAATCCGTTGCAGTGAAAGTAAGGGCAGAGAGAGAGAGAGAGAGAGAGAGAGTTGGAACCATGAAAAAATCACGCTTTTCACCAACCTAATCGTCTGAACTCCCGCACATGTGAAGTCGACCTCCCGAGGTAGACGTAGAGAGAGAAAGAGAGAAAATAAGAGAGAGAGAGAGAGAGAGAGAGAGAGAGAGAGAGAGAGGGAGAGTCGTTGTTGTTGGTGTCGTCAGGGGACAAAGTACATGGGATTGGGGAGCTTGAAGGTGCGGTCCCCGGGGTGATCCCCCAAGAGGTCGGTCCACTGGTCCCCCACGTTGCCCCATATCCTGTACCCCTCCCGCACCAGCTGCCTCCTCGCCTCCGTCTTGAACACTGCCGCCGACTTCCCCCTGTACTCCGCCCCCCTGCGAATTCCCCCTCTCAACTTCT